>KN173758.1:65742-90425 GCA_000758425.1 Nilaparvata lugens yeast-like symbiont | reverse complement strand
ATGAGCAATACTTTTCGGCGCAGTCGGACCGGTGAGGTGTTGCATCGGCGGCGACGAGGTTGGGCGGTAAGCCGCTCAATCGTGGCGAATGCACGAGTTGAGCATGTTCGGGCGACGGGGAACCCTCCCAGGAATCCCGTCGCGGAAGCCGTGTGGTGTGTAGTCCTCGTTGTGCCCGGGGGAAGAGAGTGGTGCTGGTGGTGTTGAGGTCGAGGGCCAGTTGGCTTCGTGGAGTTGTGGCGTGTTAGTGTAGAATTGTGCACAGAATACTGGAACTATCGAAATCTAACAGAAGCGAGAAGCTGAAAATTTTTTCGGGGGAGGGTTGTCGCGACTATCTAATCAGCGGTGGTGGTTGATTCATCAACGTCGTGCAGCACGTGTCTGTGCACGTGTTTTCCCCGAAAAGGTAAACAATCCGGGAACACGCGCCAATCGCGTCTCCTGGTTCAGTCGGCTATATCTCACAAGCCGGCAAGTTGGGGTGATGGTGTAGAGGTAAACCACTTGGTGTTACTACTAGAGTCAGCGGGTTCGAATCCTGCTTCCCCCACCATCCCATCCACGAGGGTTTTTCCTGAGGATAATTACCCAGTGGCCCGTCGTAAATGGGTGCATGGTGGTTTCTGGGGGTTTCTGGGGTTTTCCTATCAGAGATTTGCCCTCGGTTCATTCTTGGCATGCCGAATGCACTCTACCCATCTAATCCGAGGACTGTCGCTGGGGCGTGTAAGGAAATCAGGCACTTGGGTGGGCTTTGTTGCAAACTTGGTTAAGGGTCCTGTATTCTAGTTACCATCAAACCGTCGGGTAGCCCTTTGAGCTGAGCTTAACCGGCACGAGACCTCGGTCCGTGTTGTGCGCCGGCACGACGTATAAACAGCACCCAAAAAAAGCCAGCAGGTTGTCGAAAGGGGTTCGGGCCCGTCAATTCAGGCCGACCCTATCCGCAGCACCATGAAGTGCGCGTATGTTTGGGGCTTCCGCCACCCCCTCTGGTGAGGCGACTATCTTATCAGCGTCTACCTTTCCCAAGCCCCCAGAGTACAGATACAAAAAGTCTGCCCAAAAAAAGTTTGTTTCTTGAAGACGATTAGCGAAACAACCCAAGGTTCATGATTTACCTTGTACCCCCCGCATGACCGACTGACAACTTACATGTACAAGCACATATAAAATCACGTGTGAATCGGCCAAACGATGGCTCAAAACGCAAAGGGAGAAAAGTGCCGATGGTCGACGCCATCAATCGATGCGTGCGCTCGAGACTGTCAAAATAACGCCGTCACTACCCTCCCGCCATGTCTCTAGAACCCGTCATGCCCCCATTCAATGCCACAGACACCTCTGCAACCTTCCTCTCTTCGTCTTGCCTCGACTTTCTCCTTATCGAACTCGCTCCCCTTGCATGCCGCGTTACTGGTCAGCAAGAGTCGTCCTCGCAAGTTACACCGCCCACCGCGACCGGCCGCGCCGATGAAACAGCTTCAGTAGACGACAGTGCCATCAAACCTGGTGCCGTCGCTGCATTACCAAAGGTCGATGAAGAGGAAGAGATGCGTGCGGTTCATTTTAGACTCGACTCGCTGGGCTATAGAGTTGGACAAGGGCTTGCTGCGCGGTACCTTCTTTTCCCCTCCCAGGATATGCTTCCGCTGCTCATCCCGTGAGACTCAGCTTTTCTAAAGACCGACCTCGGTTCAATGACGCCCTCGACATCATCAAGTTTCTCTGCAAAGATCTATGGTCGCTTGTCTTCGGAAAAATATCGACAATTTGAAAACGAACCACCGGGTAAGTTGCCTAATCGGCCGAAAACCGCTTGCGCTGCACTCACTCACATTACCATCAAGGGGGTCTATGTCCTAACAGACAACATGTTCCGTCCTTTCTCGAGGATGAGCACTGAGGCTGGTGGACAGGCTGTCCTTCGTGCTCAACCGGTATGCGAATCACTTGCCCTCAAACCATGACCGCGACTGAGGTGAACTAGTTTCTATGGTTCCCTTGTGGCATTGTACGTGGTACTCTGGCTGCCCTGGGGATGAATGCCACCGTTCAAGCCGAGATCAATGATCTTCCTGGAGCCATTTTTCATATCAAAACACTTCCTTCCAAGACCTAGCCACCTGGACCCCCCACCCCCCCAAAATGGATGCCAATCCAGCCTCCTCCTCGCATCCTCGTCGCCTACGACCTGTATCAACTGACCAAGTCAGTATCTTTTGATTCATCTCAAACCGCCGCAAAAGCCCACCCCAGGTGACCGTGCTGAGATGACAGCATGACGTCACTACGCTTTACAGCCTATGAAAGGTTTGTCATTAGCAAGTCAGTTCATGATCGTATATTTTCGGGTGACACTAGAGCTATTGCCGGCAATACAAACATCCTTCATTTTTTATCCTTGAAAAGCTGCTTCCAAGGAGATCAAAGGGGCTCTTCACTTTTGGGGGGGGTTGTGGGCGAAGTCGACGCCCTTTTTGATATTACCCTTCAGGCCCTCGATAGCCTTCACCACTAGAGCTTTTTCCTTCACGGTGATCCCATTCATAGGGTTAGTAGCTTTTTCGGCACCATTAGGCTAAAATAAATAGGTCTTTGGTTAGCAATGTTCCCTGGTAGAGGGGTAGATAGTGAATTGAATTTGGCCTACTCCAAGCTCGATAGGAACGGAAAAGTAGTCGCATCCAGTTTCCTTGGCGATAGCCTCGCCCCCAGGAACACCTGGGAGATAAACGTAGCTGGGCTCGATAAGCCCCTTCTCACCCTTAATGGCTCGAAGAAGTTTTTCAGCAAATCTATAATAAAGTGAATTAGATGCTGGTGAACAGTGCTTCTCCACTTAGGCACTGACCGGAAGCCAGCATATGCCATAGACAAGGTGGCAGAGCCGGCGCCATCCTTGGCTTTAACGACCTCGTCGCCGCCGAATTGAATGCGGTTAACGATCATGTCGTACTTATCTTCTGGAATATTTACGGCAGGAGACGCTTTGCTAAAAATGGGCACGATGGTCTCGCCAGAATGGCCGCCAACGACGGGAATGGTGAGCTTTTGGGGTTCGGCTTGACCGGTAAGCTCAGCGACGAAGGTCTCGGCGCGGACGATGTCAAGCGTGGTGATACCGAAGAGCCGCTGAGCATCGAATACTTTCTTGGCTTTCAGAACCTCCGCCGAAATGGGCACAGTAGAGTTGACAGGATTCAAAATGACGAGAATGAAGGCCTTGGGAGCAACTTCGGCAGCAATCTCAATCAAACCCTTTACGATGCCAGCATTGATGTTGAAGAGGTCATCGCGAGACATGCCGGGCTTGCCTAAAACATATGAGCTTGTCGGGGTGATTCAGAGCCGTAGGCCATTGGGGAAGAAAGAATCTCATACGGGGTATGCCGGCAGGTATGACGATGATGTCGGCATTCCTGAAGGCGGTCTTGGCGCCATCATTTGCAGGTAGATAGCCCGTGATTTTCTGCGAAGGAAACGAGTGTTATGCCATTTTGCTAGTTGGCGACTGAAAGGCAAAACAGATGAAAGTCGGATGGGAACTTACCGCGCGAGATGATATATGAGAGAGATCGGCAGCAACACCTGGAGTGTTGACAACATCATAAAGGGACAGCTCATCAATAAGAGAGCAAGTCTTGAGCAAGAGGGAAAGAGGCTGTATTGAGAAATGTGTTAATCAGACGTGCTTATGGGGTTGCCAGCCGCCGAGGCGAAATTACCTGGCCAATGCCTCCAGAAGCACCAACAACGACTGAGTCCATGTGAGGAAGAAATCAGTATAGGGGCCCACTAAACTCAAAGTTGCGAAAGTCGGTATCACCTACCAGCTTTGACCATGATGAGACGAATGCCGAAGACAGAGAGCTTGAAGGAACGAAACAGATGAAGATCAATGTACGGGACGAGGCGGAAGAAATTTCGGTACCACGGGCGTGAGATGCGAGAAGACAGGCTGTGAACGCAAAACGGTCCTGGTTTTGTTTCTGAAGAGGAAGCCGAGAGTAGAAGCAGAAGCGGAGAGAGCGAGGGAGCGAGGGGAGCTATCAGAAATAGTACGACTATCTGCCATCATTACAAGAAAAATCATAAGCCCTTAACGAGGGCAAGCAAAATTAAGCTTAGATACGTGATATATATGTTGGTAGCCGTTGAGCTCTCCTCAAAGAGGGGTATACATACGTCCCCACGAACGCGGGGTAGTGCCGACTTGCTGCCGATCGTAGCAGCAGTGGATGATAACTACTTAATTACCGGCCTTGTGGAGGACATGGTCACAAGCTTCCACCAAGTGATCCATTAATATGCTGTTGAATGTCTTCAAATGGCAGTCGCAGTCTGATGTGAGAGTACGGAAGAAATAGAGTGGACGGCGACGTCTTGTGGTTATCTTTCATGCTTGATGCCATCGCCTACCCTCCGTCCAGTCCTAGGTATCGGTCGCCCCCAAAAGCGAAAATGCGCGCCCAAGGCTGACATGCGCGACTCCTGCCTATATCTTCAAACATGAGTACGCCCGTTTATTTGTATTTTAGACCCATCCCATTTGCCTCGTGTTGCCACAGGTCTCATTTATGACAGCTCAGCAGCTTTCTTGGCTTTGCTGCCCCGTAACTTCGACTCACGCGCAGGCTTCACAGGTCGTTGACTGCGGCGAATGGCCGACACGCGCTCTACGGCAGCGGAACGTAGGTCACTTCGGTAGTTAAACCTAGCGGCGAGGTTGGCGACTGATTTGTAGCTCCTACCACCAGTAGATTATAAGCATTGGAAATTTCTAAGGTCACCTAAATCATTCGCTCGTCTCGACCTACTTTCGGTTGGACTTATTGGCACCGTAGGTAGATTTGATGAGAGCCTTGGCCGGTTTGTTGGCACTCGAGACCTTCTTAGTCGTCACGACGATGCTGCCCTTATCACTAGGCTCAATGCCAATGGCCTTTTATTTATGTGCACGCACAAACTTGGTAAGTCCAATGTCTAGCCATGAGATATCGATTGGGCTCTCTACCTTTGCGTTGACAAACCCAGCATGCTGCTCAAATGTTAGCTTCGTTAAATACCCTGATGCGTCTAGTCGTTCGCTGCTCGTTCGAGATTCTTACCTTTCGACAGTTCTTGTTCGTCAGATTTAGAGGATCGTGAGAAAACTGAACTCCATCATTGCGGTTGCTCTTGGACAAGAAGCAGTTATTGTTGCCTGACAAGATGTCCTCAGTATTTTCGCAAGGACGGTCAAGAGCTGCTTATTAGACTTACGTACTATCTCCCAGATAAGATCTGGAGAGACATTACTTGGTGAAGGAGAGGCCATGGTGAAAATTTGGGGATCCGCAAATCTGTGCCGATATTATCGCGACTTCCACGGAGGTATGTTTGTGCACAGTTTCGGGAGACTGTAGGTTGCCATTAGAATCGCAAAGTGTGGGCTCGCTTAAACTATGGAAATTTGGTAAGGGCGCACCCGCCCTAATCCATGCGCTTGTCTGGCCAGAGCCAAGCTAGTGTAACGCGGTCTAGCCTGTTTCAGCTGTATCCGTTGAGGGGTCACAGCAGGCCAACTAAACCCGAAAATCAGGCACAACATGGCCTCTAGTTTTGCGCGTAGTTAATAAATATTTGCAGTTCACAAGCGATGGTTAGCTACGGACTTTGGAAATCTCAAGGTGATTAAAAAGAGCATGGAATATTTGTTTATATGTTTGCTTAGGATCGGGCTATCGTCTTGTAACTAGAAAGGATCCAAAATCGTGGTTTTGAGCCCCAAACAATAGCTACATTGTACAGTACCGTTCCAAAAGTTCCGATCACTCCATAAATCACCAGTTTTAGTGACTCTTGCACATCATGCTCAAAGCCCATTTTTACAGCCAAATCAACACAGAAAAACTATCAAAAAGAAGCAATGTAATTTTAGGAAGATGTTTTTTTTAGAAATTTTCAATATTTTTTATCCATCCCCGTGCGGCCACGGCAGCCTCAAAATGACGGGGCAGCAAACTGATCAGGCCTTCTAATACCTGATCTTCAAGTCGCTCCTCTACTTAACGAAAGCTACTGCCCTTAACTTCTCTTTCGACTCATGGTTGCTTAGAAGATCAGAAATTTAGGGAAAATTCTTGGAAATATTTTCTTTCAGCAGCTTCCCCAAGTTTTCGATCAGATTCAAGTCGGGTGAATAAAGCGGCCAGTCTACAAGTTTAACGCCATTTTCACCCGCGAAATCCGACAGCTACAGCTGTACCACAGCCGCCGTATGTGTCGGGGCGTTATCTTGAACGAATACAGAGCCAGGCTCGCATATTTTTGGCAGGTGTTCCTCAAGACACTCGCGTATAAATCGTCCCGATTCGCCACCCCGTTTCGAATCGGAGTCGCCGGGTAATACTGCGAGAGAGGTCCACCGAATCGAAGAGAAGCCAGCCCAGAACATCTGGCAATGGCCAGTCGGCTTTGCTCTTGCGTGGACGTGATCGCGTGCGAGTCTCTTCCACTATTGCGGTCAGGAAAGCTCTTCGAAGTCAGGGCACCTCGACTTACACTGGAGCAAAAAACCCACTCTGTCATTTTATCTTCCCCACGCATGATGGTCGTCTCGTCCGAGAAGACCTAATTAGACCAAAATGAAGCTGGCTTTTTCCAACGTATCTTTTGGACCACTCCAATCTATTTTCAGCAGTTACGTCGGAAATTTTTGGCCTTCAGAGTGCACGGTAATGTTCGATGCCGTGTTCTCAGAGGTAGCGCCGCAGAATCGAAATGCTGCATTCCAGACTTGCCTGTTCAGTGAGATTCTTGTATGAGATGAAAGGGTCTGTCCTAATGCATTTGATAATGTATATTTTATGCGTGTCATGTAGTAGTTTGGGTCTAATCTCTTTGGCAGACGACCCAAAATCGTATGACTTTAAAATATTCGTCCTTTTATGAGGCGGCTAGTGTTTTTGAAGGGCTTCTGGGGCCATTGTGTTGCGTGCAATTGAGGATTGAAGGATGAGAGGATGTCCTCAGTAGACGCGTTGAGTACGGCACGCGCCTCGAGTAAGCGGAACTTTTGGAGACCCACTGTACATTGATTTCGCCCGCAGCATAATTCTCATTGCGAAACAGAACACAAAGTTTCAACATCTACAGTATCTTCTGTTTCTCGAACAATTGGTTGTGCGAGCGAGGACACAGTGTATTTATTGCCACCTCAGCCGCCACTTACGGCGGCGATGATGATACACAATCTTGCATTTCGACAGAACCGAATCTGCCCTCTTCGCCAGAGTCATAGATTGATCGATTTGCATCAAAGCCATTAAAATAGATGGCACCATGGCTCCCGGGGAATATGAAAAAGTCGTGAGGCGAGTTCGAGTCACTGCGCATGACCTGATTTCTCTAGCGGAGTTATTCCATCTTACGACACCAAAGAGAAAGGGCCCTTCGGCTGTCTCTCAGTCATTCGAGCAGGATTTTGGCACGACCAATGCCGGATCGACGGGGAAACGGCCTGTCTTTTCAAAGACCGCCATGGTGGTATGTCAGTTGCAGCCAGCCTCGTAGGCAAGTTGAAAATCTTTGACAATATTGACTCGCGAAATTGAAGCGAATTCTGATGTACTGCCTCATGACTGCCTAGGGTATGGGCGATGTGGGAAGGGAGAATGGTAAATACGATGTCACGTTTCATGGGGTGGTGTTATATCCTGCTATGCGATACATAGCAAGCAACTGGTGGATGTTGAACTCGAACATTGAGAAGGGTGACGTCTCCACGCGACAGAGGCAATAAGTGTACATGATTACAGGATATCTGTGTTCAAAACTTGTGGCCAGGTGCTCTTCGCTCTGGTGGTACGTGTGCTGAGAGCTCGGATGCATTCTCGCATGCACCCTGTCCTCGTTTTCATTATAGATTTCGGAACATCAGATCTTCCAGCTGGTAATAATTTCCTCAAAGCTCACATCAGAAAAAAAAACCTCCTCTACTCTGGATATAAAAAGAGTTGCAGGCTCGTTCGACTGCTCTGAGATACACCCGTCTTCTCAATCACAGGATGAGCGTTGCGCCTATTGTCAAGCCTGCTTGGCATACTGGACAAAAATCGGGGCTTTGACTCTCTCATTGCATCGCAATAGTTTCGAGTTATTTTCGCGTGGCAGGAATGCCGTTGCGTTTCATCCGCTGCATGTACGCAATCGAGACGTCGTCTTCGTCCTCGGTCAGCGCCGAGGGGCGCCCAGAAAGACGGGCAAGGGGATTACTTGGAAAAACAACGGCCCTCTGCACAGAAGAAATGCTCCTCACATTATACTGTCTCTCACGGAAGAGGCATTATTTTCAAGTCGTGGTATTATGGCGCACAATGAAGCGGGATCGCGATGATATGTCAGACCTGCCTCTGCATCCTTTGTGAGAAGGATAAAATTGACCAAATATGTATTGCGGCAGAACTGTATGCAAATAGCATCACTTTGAGCGAGATGTCGTGATTAAGTTGGGAGGGGTTAAACTCCCGTGTCGGATTTTTTCAGCCAACTTCAATACGGGCTGGCTTGCTGTGGTCCTCCCCACACCAGGTCAACAATAGGGTTAGACGAGATCGTCCAATCAAAGTCTTGAGGTCATGGCGTCAGAAACCGTGCTGTACTGTTGACAGAGAAATAAAGAGAAAGGAGAAGACGTAGAACATATCTCGGTAGACGATCGCTCAAAGAGACACTGATTGATGAAAAGGGAACAAGTTAGGTTCTTGGGGCCGACCATGCTTCCGGGCACGAGCTTAGTATTTGTGGGTGCAGACAGGCTTGCCACATGGTATCTTCTGGCTAGGCCGCCCGGCTATGAAGCTCACGGGCCAGCCTTCAGCAGGATTCTTTATGCGGCTCCAAGCAGCTGCAGACGATGCCCCATCATACTTCGTAATGGCTTCTGATTTATCTCAGCGAGCCCCAGCCAGGGTTGTGGCATCGGCACATCTCGAGGGCGGGGCCATATAGCCGGGGTTTCGCCGACACAGCCTTCGGCCGACGTCATGGAGCGAGATAAGCCTCGAGGTCACCGTTACCTGAATAACAGCGCGCCGTGCGCCATCCGCCCATGTAAATCGCCTCCGCCTGTGGCCGTGGCTATGGCGAACGTGGTAGCAGGGCGGCGGCGGAATGCCTACTCACTTACTAGAGTTTAAAGTGGGAGAAAAGCTTCCTGCTGCTGCTCCCCGTCGGAGCCCCTTCGGGTCCCTGCCTGGACCGATCTCTCGGAGGACCCGCCCAGTGCATCGTCCATGGCTGGATGGCGCTGTGTCTCAAACGTAGCATAAAGGCGCGCCCGCTATTGTTCTGTTCGGCCGTCTCGGTCACCGTTGGACGACTCTCCGAACTTAAGGGATGGATGGATCATCCCTCCTGCTGTTCCACCCTGCTCACTTGTCAGAACGTGAGGTACCGCCTACCTTCACCTTCTGCCTACCCTGACGGCCCACCCCTTTCCTCCTCGCCCTCGCCATCGCCATCCACTCATCGCTATCTCCTTCGCAGTTCCTCCCTCCCGCCCTTTTGTCGCTCCCCTCTCCTCCGCCATTCCTACGTCCTTCCCCTCCTCTTCCAATCCATGGATCTGTCCGCCTTCCAGCATCCTGCTCTCTTCACCTCGTTATTGTTTCCCTCCGCAGACGCCTCTTTTCCCTCTGGCCCCGGCCTTGCATCTTCTCGTCATCTGCCCTCTCTCCCTTCTCCGCTCCCGCTCCCATCACTGCCTCGGTCTAGCGTGTCCGGACCCCCCCAGCTGCCGCTTGAGACGAGCAGCACGCGCGCCACTTCTTCCTTTTTTCTCCTTGCCTTAACTTCTCCTTCACCTTAACGGGGCTTGGCTGTCTTTTCCCCTCTCCTCAGTCGACCTTTCCATCAGCTCTTTTGTTTTTTGCCCCCGATTGTCTGCCAACGAAGACTTATCCCACGATACCCAACCCCGCAATCTCGTTGGCATATTTCGCTTCGTCCTTATTCGACGGCCTGCTTTCCCTTCGATGCTCTCTGGCCGTCGCCCGTTCCGCCCTCGCTGCGACTTCGCCGTCACCCGTCCGCCACCCACTTGCCTCGCGTTTCTGCGGTCCCACGTTCCCGCTCTCGCCCTGTCGCGTTGCCCATCATGAATAAATTAGCAAACATGCGTCACTGGTCCGAGAGAATGAGTCCCAACTTTGGCATGGGCCGTTCCAATATGCCCATCAATGCGCTCAGCCCTCAGTCTAAGAACGCGTCTCAACCCGACAGTCCTGCTACCTCAGCCCAACCCGCCGATGCTCCTATCCATTACTCTTTCAATGTCCCTTTCTCATCTGACCTTGCCGGCCCCAACACGGAGGACATCGTACACGCTACCACCGACGCTGTATTACGATGGACGCATCCTGAGGATGCTCCCGATGACGTTCAAATACACGAGCTTCCGGTTCATACTCACAACCTGATCAACCTGCGCAAGCTCTGCAACGACCTTTCCGTAGGACCCTTACCAATCGAAGCCCACGTTGTGTCATCCTCACTCGACAATCAACACGTCACCACCGTTTGCCTCTCGGGCTCTCCTGAGCTCGTCAATAAAGGCCGGGAAACCATATTAAACGAGATTCCCATTTCCATGGTATGCCAGTCACTGCCTGCCGCTCTGTGAACTCCGGCATCATGCCATCGGTCGTGCTTACAAGCATCCCGCAGCGCTGTACAACCATCGATATCGATGGGAGCCTCGTCTGTGACTTCGATGCTGGCGTACTCAAAAAGCAAGTCGTCGAGACTCTTGATTATATCTCCAACTACTGCGGCGTTGACATTTTTCTACTCGGCCCCAAGTTAACTCCCCTGGTAGACGGTATGACGGGCGACCCGGAGATGCGCATGGACCAGAGATGGCGCGTTGCAATATATGGAGACATTCTCTCTTCGGAGCACGCCAAAGCGCGCGTCCTGATCCACATTGATACCTTGGTGCGTAGCCACGCTCTTGCGAACTACGGTTTGCTGTTCTTCAGCTTACTAATGAGGCTAAAGCTCGGCCGCGTTGTCGACGCCACCAAAGTGGAACCTTCACTCCAACAGCTTGTGTGCGGGCGACAAAGAAAGAATATCAAGCTCATCGAGTCCTCGACTGGCACTGCCATTTACTTCCCGCCCCTTTTCTCTCAGATGTACCGATTTTGTCCGGTCAACGCGAATCGCCGAGACCCCGCCGAAATTTATATCACTGGTAAAAGTCTTCACGCTATAGACATGGCCAAACAGAAGCTGCACGAGATGGTCTCGCGGATCCGACTTTATGTCAAGGACGTAACCCTTCCTGCTGCCAAGATAGACAGCATTCTCCTCACTCGCCTCGACAAGGTTCGCAAGATTTTCGAGGCCAGTGGCACACACGTCGTATTCCCTGCCTTGGCATCGCAGCGCGCTGTGGTTCGTGTGCAGGGAAGCGAGGGGCTTCCGGTCGAGCGGACCGTGCGGGAGCTCATGTCTCTCGTACGTTTGTTTTCTTGGGCTTTTGCCACCACTTTCCGAGGAGATGACGATTGACAAGTCTTATTTTCAGGCTGGCCAATTTTACGGTGCCGGGTGGTATACGCAGCATACGAACCAGAAACTGCTTCCCAACACCGCCGAAATCCGAGCGATGCTGTGTGAAATCTGCGCTAAGTCGGACGCCGAGCTGTCTTTTGACAAGACCAACTTCACTGTTTCCGGCTCGGATGACGCTGTCAAGTCCGCATTGAACGTCATTTCCGAGCTCCGATTTGTGAAACAGTCACCTTACCAGATTCGAGTCAAAATTGAGCTTGCGAATGAGCACAAAGAGTTTGTAAGCGGTAAGAAGAACGGTAAGATAAACAAGATAATGGGCCAGAGTAAGGCGTTCTCTACCTCGTTGTACATATGGGACTCTGACTGTTGCCAAGGCAATGTGCAAATAATCTTCGATGGTTTTAATGAATACAACTTCAATATCGATGTCATGGCCGCCAGCTACGATTCGATGAAGCAAGGCCTCACCCTGGTTGAACAGGAGATGCCTGCATCCATTTCATTTCACGTTCCAGACCAATATCACAAGCGAATCATTGGCATTGGCGGGCAGCACATTCAGCGCATCATGAAAAAGCACTCCGTCTTTGTCAAGTTTTCCAATGCCATGGACAGAGGTGCGCGGCTTGACTCTACTCGGTATCGCATCTTTCGCGCTGACACCCAGTCTTGACAGGCGGCATGGGCCGTGAAGATGATGACGTCAAGATTGAAAACGTCATCTGTCGCACGCCCGCTCGCAATGCACAGAATCTGGACGCAGTCAAGAACGAAATTCTGGAGATGGTCGACCGCGCAGTAAGATGTGCAGTTCTATTCTCTAGAAAACGTGGGCTGATAACTTATGCTCTAGGACTCCGAGTATACTACGCAAGTTGCCAGCGTAGATCGTCTTTATCATCGACAGCTCATTGCCCGCCTGCCCGAGATAGATGAACTCGAGCAAAGATACAACTGCAAGATCAACTTTCCGAGCACCGAAGAGGCTAGTGACGAGGTGACCGTCACCGGTCCGCAGTGGCAGGTGCCCCATTGCGTTGACGAATTTTTAGGCATGGTTCCCGACAGACACGAACTCGTCTTTGCCCGGAGCCCCGAGCTGGTCAAGTTTCTTGAGTCTTCTCAGTTTGTACCGATGCTTGTCACCAAACTGAGAGCTCAGTACGAAGTTGAGATCAATGTGCGCCAAAACACGGAGATGCTTAGTGAGGATGGCTTGCCGACAATTACACTGTTCTGGGGCTTCACTCGTAATAATGCAGGTGGTCTACGAGACGCCATTGACTTACTTCAAGCACAGCTTGCGGCCACTGCCGTGGAAACGACGATTGTAAAGGGGTCTATCCCGCGACCCAAATCAGACTCTTTTGAGGATTCACTGCAATACTTCGACTCTAAGCTACTTCAGCACGCTCCCACCTCTGTTGCCACTGACTCGCCGATCAAGGCAGCGTTTGGCGCCGAGGTGGCACGCGAACGAAGCAGCATTCTGGATCGCCTCCGCAAACCAGGCAGCATGACGTCTATTTCGTCATTTCTCGACCGCAGGAAGAACAGTTCACACTCAATCAACGCCAAATTCTTCAAGGGATCGAGCAATGTTTCTAAGTCGTCGCTCATATCCATCGAGTCGACACGCAGCTTCAATGCCGACCGAAACCTTTGGAATGACAGCGGTGTAAATCTGCCGGATGATGATCATCCGTGGGCCCCGCGGCCATTGAGCAAACACGTGGAAAACAAGCTAGTCATTCCTCATCCCGGCGATGCCACCCCACGGCACGGCACTTGCGTGTCTGGAGACAGTAGGCGTCTTTCAACTTCACACTCTTTAAATTCTGGATACCCCGCCCCCAATGGGCCTTTCCGTTAAGAAGATTCTCGTGGTTTAGAGCCAAGTCATGTGAATTACCCGGCTGGATATACCCTGGCGTAAAGTATACCCTTGAACGTCGCACTATACATTTATCGGCCTTGGTTTTACTTGTTTGAAAATTGTGGCTTTCCATCACTGCCTGTTGTGCGTCTGACGTTTGAGTTTGTCGTTGTGCTTCAAGGTGAACTAGCCGTGACGATGCTGCAGAGGCTAGAGAAATTTTGATGTACCTACCAAAACCAAGGTGTTTATCTTGATGACTGACGTCCGTTCTTTGGATCCATGGCACAAGAAACAGCGACAAGCCAAAGGGACAAGCGATCGAATGATATGGCCTTCGAATGCGAAGCAAGCGTAGTCTTTCTGACGAGTCGGGTAGGAGGCTGTTGTCTGAAAGGAGTTTTTGCCAGGGTCAGGGGCAGAGCAGAGAGCTCGTACTCATGGACAACATTTCATGAGGACAAAGCTAGCCGCGATGCAAATACATACAGGCACTAGAGCGGCTTTCTCGGTGGGTGTTACTGTGTCACGGGTTGGCCCCGGCATGCGACTTGGCGGCGATTCTGAACCCAACCTTACAGTAAGAGCCCCTCTTGCCAGTATCGTGACTAAGATGCCAGCTCCTCCTAACTCAAAGGCGTCTTCAAGTAAAATAAGGTAGTCACAGACTTTGACACTAAGCGGCAAGGCTGGACGATGACATTTCAGGCGGGTCTTCAACGCATCCGCCAGGCAAATAGCCAGCGTTTTTTCCAGTATCCGGCCAATACAATACTGATGAGTCAGCGAGACGCAAAATGTACGTGACGCGGTTGACGGGCCATCACCATCAGGAGCTACCTGGCAGACAAATCTTTCCGCAGTATACCCATCCATGTCCTCGTGCAAGCAGTGATGCTAACCTGCCTCGTGAGCCCTCCGATGCCCAGGTCCAATCCTTAGCTGCGACTTGTCGTGCTCAGCTCGCCTTTTTACGGTGCTTCTGATCCTGGTCGCTCGCCCTGCTTGAGGCGTCGCGCCCAAGAATGCCGCCAATAGCTTGTACGTCACCCACACGAAGCCCAGGCCGATAACAGCTGTCGTTCCCCACCGCACCCATGCACTGCCCTCGTCCCGAAGGACGGGAACCGAAATTTGACTCACTAGCCGTTTCCCTGACACCGGCACTGGGGTAAGTGCCAAAATGTCGTGCTGGGGCTGAAAAAATCGTCGTAGCCCAGACGCATCCTATCAAAGGGATTGGTAGACCAGTCAATGCTTTCTTCGGCCTCACACGCCCAGAAGACGGTCGGGTGCGGAACTTGGATCTGGACATATCCAGACGTCGCCGGCCTGAGATAGCGAAGATGGAGTGGTACTTGCGCGGTCCAGCCTTGTCTTCTGTCCCAAGCAGGCGCTGCGAGTTCTACGAGGACATAGGAGCCCCAGCTTTTGGTCGCATACTCGGGCGCCTCCAGGTCGACGGGCTGTGTGGGATGTCGGGAGGAACTGAGGTTCCGGGAAGCCAACAGTAGCTTGTCTTCAAGTTGATACCGGTCCGCAAACACTGTTCTCGGCAGTGTAAGGTAGGCGTAGAGTGCACCCTTGGAGCAGTGGGCCGGAGGCTCGCTGTTGCTCATCCTTAGCTGCAGAGACGGATGCAGACCGCTCGGTTTCTGGAAGTCAGCTGTAAAGGAGGCCTCGCTTTGCCGATGTCTGCTGGGGAAGGCGAAGAGGACGGCAGATGGGCCCCGTTGCTCCCCCAGCACCGTCGTCACGCCGCCGAGCCCGACTTCGAACGGCCTCATGTTGGGCGTACTCTGTCTTCCGAAAATACCGACCTCCGTCCTTCTCATGTCCGAGCCAGGAACGGCCAAGGCTTGCTCGCCTAGTGGCCAAAATGCACTGATAATGAGCACTCGCTGGGCTGCATCCATCGAAAGGTCTAGCCCTGTCGCGGTATACAAGCTTCGCAGGCGGGATTGGCAAATGGGGTCGGATGCTGGACAAATTTTCAGTGTGCCCGAAGTGGCGAGGACAGAGAGATCCTCAAGCTGCTGATAGAAGGCGAATGTCTCGGAAGATGCACTCCATGACGTCGCGTCGACGACGGTAAAGGCCTGTGCTCGCAGCATTAGTGTGCCTAACAATCTCACGGCACTCGTGCCGGATCGGAGATGATGAATACGACCGCAGTTGGTTCTTGAGCGTGAGTTTGAGATAGGAATAGGAGGATAAGCATACCTCGGGGGACATACAGTCCAGGGCCCCAAAGACTTGGAGAAACACGCACAACTCCTGGCTGCGGAGCAATTAGCAGACTCTGAAATGAGCAGCAGAGCGGGCCGGTGGAAGTCTCACAGTCGACGGTCTCGATCCCTCAGGCCTGTCCCTCCAAACACATGGAGACCCGCAGACAGTTGCGAGCTCAAGGGCTCCAGCGTGTCATATGCGAGTGGGCTTGCCCACCGCACGTGTAGTGCTGAGAAGCCGCCGAGGAGTCCGGCTAGTTCCGGCGACAATTCGTCCAGCGCCATTGTCAGCCGGTCTTGGCGCGCCGACCGCGCCGCCGGGCCCACCAGTCCGGCGGGCTGGACGTCGAGTGCGTCAGGGTCGAAGTTTGCCCCGGCGGGCTGGATGAACGTCACTCGCTCCCGCATGGCAACTGGCGGATATTCTTTGCTAATGTAGCTGCATAAGTTGCATAACTCTGTTAAAGAATTATATTCTCCGTTGCTGCTGCGGAACCGGCGCGTTACGGACCTGTGGAGTGCCCCTGACGAGAGACGCTGTCGACGAAGCTTGGACGAGAGTCGAAAAGGCGGATGGTGAATGTAGATGACTAATAAAAAATGAAGTTGAAAATAGCCACGTGATTTTATGGTAGCTTCTGCGACGGGATGCCTAAAAGGATTCCCGAAATCAAATCAAATTCCAGAGAATGTGCCCTGTCGCCGAGGATGCGTGTCTCGACCAAGTGGATCCATCTTTCTCTATGAGTAAGCCATCCTGGCAAACCTGATCGCCGCCTATGCAACATCCTACCGGTCCAACCTGTCCTGGAAGGTACTGTTCATGAGAGC
This sequence comes from Nilaparvata lugens yeast-like symbiont, assembly GCA_000758425.1. Classification (NCBI taxonomy): domain Eukaryota; kingdom Fungi; phylum Ascomycota; species Nilaparvata lugens yeast-like symbiont. The sequence continues at coordinate 73,919 of KN173758.1, read as the reverse complement.
CCAACCTTGCCAAATTTGCATGTATGGAATTTTTACTTGGCTTCTCAAACCCATCATCGGCGGTTCGCAATTTGCAACAACGCTGGGGCAAAGACCCGGGCTAAGTAAGAAGGAAGTAGAGGATGATTTCCGGGTCGGGAACGGCGAAAAGGTAACGGTGGAAGCCCTACTTGATAAGTTGCTGGCTTGGAAAATAGCCGACTGAGGTGGGAAACGCGATCAGCGCGTGGTCCCGCGTCTACAAATTGTATCCACCTTTTAATACATCTGAGTAGTGAACTCTTTGGCTATGTGTGATGGAAATAACCAGTGGCATGCTGTTATGGGCCAACCACCACAAAAAGACAAGTCTCAGCAACTTTGTCAGAGACGGTAGTTTAGTCAGCACCAAACTGTAGTTTGCTCATAGTCGATGGCTAACGTACATCAATACTGATTACTGAACGATGATATATGTACGCATCTTTTTTTCAGCAGCTGATTATGACAATGAGAACTTCTTCCACACCTTGCCCTGGCCGCTCTCACAGCAAGCGGCGGCAATTACGCTAAGCGCTCGTGCAGTACGGGTCTCGAAACGCCTTACCGTTTATGCCGCCTCCCTCCCCTTGGACCCCCTTGTTACCCAGATGCCATGGCGAGGACGAGAATCACTGCGTAAGAAAAATGTTGACGGCGGGATGCCGTGGATGAATGCCATGGTGGCCACCAACTTGTCTCTTCGCCGAGGCGGCCCGTTGCCATACGAAAGACCACCTGCATAACCTGGGACATCGTCGCAAGCCGCGGCGATTGTTTCACCCGCGCTTTGGAGAAAACGAAAGCGGAAGCGTCGGACTGGCAGTCGGGTTTTCTCTGCAAGCATCCGACTCCGGGCCTTAACTTAGCTCGACGAAGGAAGCATGGTGGCAGCTGGTTCCGTCCATCCGCGGCAACACGTTTAGTTTATGTTAGTGCTGGACGCAGTCACACAGGCACGGATTAGGCTCGGACGATAGCTTCCTACGACGTAGACAGGACAGCTGTGAGCCGCAAACCCTTGCCGTGGCCCGCTTACGATCGCTGGGCTCCATGCCACGCTCATCTTTCCTAGGCAAGATCATACAGGCCGTTGTTGCCGCTGCTGGGTTGGTCGTTATACTGCGGTACAGATTCCGTGCCCAGCCTGACCGAGCCCAGCCTTCCCCCCCACGGCGCATCTCCACCCTGGGGACCAGGTCAGAAGTTAACAGGCTGCCTAGGCAGCCTGTCGCAGATAAGCAGTTTCCCGTCCCCTCACCTCGTTCCTTCGCTCCCTCGACCCCCCTCTTTCATTATTCCTTTGTCGCCGCCTCATTCTCGCCGTCTCACCCTCGCCGCCTCTGCCCTCGCCCTGTTCGACTCGGCTCTCCGACCGTCCTCCCCCCTCCCTCTCCTCCCCATCCCCCCCTCTCCCCTCTCCCCCTTCCTCCTCTCACCCGACCTCGGCATCCGCTCGCCCTCCGACGAGCTCATCGCCCGTCTCCAGCAAGCTTCTGTCGCCTTTCCAATCCTACCGCCATCCGCCTGCCGCTACCATGGACCTTGTTCAGTCTCCGTAAGTCTGCCGGATCTGGTCCTCTGAAAGCTATGGCCGAGCCGTGTATGCTGATCATGGGTCGTCTCAGCCAAACCATAGAGCTGAAGGAGAATACCGTCATCGTCGTGCTGGGAGCCTCGGGGGATTTGGCCAGAAAGAAGACGGTGAGGACGTCTTGTGTACCCGTGCCCGAGTTGCGCTAACAAGGATCCGTTGATCAACAGTACCCCGCGTTATTTGGGCTGGTGAGTTCGATGCAAGCCAAGCTCAGGTTGAGGCGTGGCTGATGGACTGACCAATTGGTCATTGGCAGTACCGAAACCAGTTCCTGCCCAAGGGCGTCAAGATCATTGGCTATGCCCGCACCAAGATGGATCATGATGAGTACCTCCGTCGCATCAAGTCCTACATGAAGACACCCACCAAGGAGATCGAACAGCAATTGGATGAGTTTTGCGGCCTATGCAGCTACATTGCTGGCTCGTATGACAAGGACGACGGCTTCCAAGTCCTCAACAGCCACCTAGAGTCACTCGAGAAGGGACGGCCGGAGACGCATCGGCTATTCTACATGGCCCTGCCACCTAGCGTCTTCACGTCGGTTTCTCAGCATCTGAAGAAGTGCTGCTACCCCACCAAAGGTGTCGCCAGAGTGATTGTAAGCAAAATTTCGTGCCTTGAGCCCGCCTAGGCTCTGATCGGCGCATGCGTTGACAGCTTTTGAAAAGGTCGAAAAACCGTTCGGCAAGGACCTTGCTAGTTCACGAGAACTTCAAAAGTCCCTCCAGCCGGACTGGCAGGAAGCTGATCTATTCCGCATCGACCACTACCTGGGCAAAGAGATGGTCAAGAATATTTTGATCTTACGCTTCGGAAACTCCTTCCTGGGTGCAACGTGGAATCGTCACCATATCGACAACGTGCAGATCTCGTTTAAGGAGCCGTTTGGAACGGAGGGTCGGGGTGGGTACTTTGACGAGTTCGGCATCATCCGCGACGTCATGCAAAATCACCTCTTGCAAGTTCTCACCCTCCTCACCATGGACCGGCCTATTTCTTTTGATGCTGAAGATATTCGCGACGAAAAGGTGCGCGTACTGCGCGCTATTCCTGCCATTGAGCCCAAGAACGTCATCATCGGCCAGTACGGAAATTCGCTCGACGGCAGCAAGCCCTCGTACAAGGAGGACGACACGGTACCGCAGGACTCGAGATGCCCTACCTTCTGTGCGCTTGTGGCCTATATCAAGAACGAGCGCTGGGACGGGGTGCCCTTCATCATGAAGGCCGGCAAGGCGCTCAACGAGCAAAAGACGGAGATCCGAGTCCAGTTCAAGGACGTGTCGTCGGGCATTTTCAAGGACATTCCACGGAACGAGCTTGTTATGCGCATACAGCCGAACGAGAGTGTCTACATTAAAATGAACTCGAAGCTGCCAGGCCTGAGCATGCAGACGGTAGTGACAGAGCTGGATTTCACCTACCGCCGGCGCTTCTCCGACCTCAAGATCCCCGAGGCTTACGAATCTCTGATCCTCGACTGCCTCAAGGGTGACCACTCCAACTTTGTGCGCGACGATGAGCTGGACGCAAGCTGGCGCATCTTCACGCCACTGCTCCACTATCTCGACGACAACAAAGAAATCGTTCCTATGGAATATCCCTATGGTAGGGGCCCACATAGTCTTACTCCCCTTTCCTTAGCGGCGAATGTCGTCGAATCACGATAGCATGCTTACGTTTGCCCGAAGGATCCCGCGGACCTGCGGTCCTTGACGACTTTACGGCGTCGTATGGTTACAAGTTCAGCGACGCGACCGGCTACCAATGGCCAATTACAGCCGCATCCCCCCCGAATAAATTGTGAGTCCGCCGGCACCTGCAGGCGCTGCAGGCGCGCACTAGTGATGGCAAAGTCTAGGAGCACACTAGACGGACGAGACTGACGCATGTCGCAGCTGAAGCAACCATTGACAAAGACGAGCATTCTTATTGACTCGCGCTCAGCCTGGGGAGCGAAGTAGTGAGGAGCAAGGGGGAGGCTTTGTTGCAGTTGGAGAACGACGAAGAGGAGCCCGCAGGAAATGGGGAGGTAAATCTAGCCAGGGCTACAAAGGAGGGAAAAGAATTTGGCCAATTGGACGGATGATCAAAGTGTGAGGAATGGGACGACTATGTAAGAAAAAGAATATATCACTCGTAGCTTATCGTACTTTTTCGTTGATGTTTTTTTTGGTGGTCTTTATTTTCTGCTTGCGTTATGTAAAAGTATTCCCGGGCAACGGGCATAGCACAGGATGACGTAGAAGCGGAGAGGTCGGTTTGGGACGAATAGAGTAGGCTTGTGGTGTGCCCACCCTGGCCTCACATGACCCGAGCCAGCGTCCACCAGAGGCGCGGGTGACGGGGCAATCCGCGACCTGGCGGCGCATCACAACCGCCTTCTCACCATTCGGCCGCGCCGGCGTATCGCTGCAGCTGAGTCAGGCCTGTGGCCTCGTCCGGTTTATCGTTGGATTTCTTGCTGCCGGACCTCCCGATTCACCTCGATCGCGAGTCGGACCCGCCCTCGTTCGCCCTTACTCTTGGCCCTGGCTGGTCCGCTGCTGCTCCCTGGGCGCGGCACTGCGGCGAGGAGGAAAGCGAGGGAGCAAAAGCCAGCACGTTTCCCGGCTGCTCACGCGGCCGGATGGGGAGGCAGCTGCGCATTCGGCCGTGTCAGCTGCGGACCCAAGGTCGCTGGGCTTTGCGTGTGCGACGCAGGGCTCTTGTTGTGAAGACGTGTCGACAGCCATCACATCAATAAACACGGTCCATGAGGAGAAAAGACGACTGCAAGAGGAAAACAAAAAAGGAGTACCTGACGCCATCCATCGCGCCGCGTTCACCCCCGGCTTCCCGGCACGGTCTCGCCGCTTACGGGTCCGATGGCTGGTGTCGTCGAGATGGAGTCGCGAGGCCACAATGGCTCACGCAGCGATTACGACAGGGTGCGGCGGCCGGCTCGAGGGATGGCGGCTCCGCCCACGGCCCGACGCCGAGTGGTGCTCCGCCAGGCACGATGGCGCGATCGAGAATGAACGACTTGCCGGACGAGATCATCCACATCACTCAGAGCTTCATCCCCCTGTCTCTGCTGCTCTCTCGGATGGCTCAGGCGACGCACAACGCGCTCCAAGACAAGGTGGCGGAGCTGGCGAAAATGCCTCTGCCGGCTAGCACCATCAACGGCAATGCGCCTGGCGCTTCAACGAGCGTGCCCGAAGACGTGTCGAACGACAACATTCGGAAGAAGAACACGTTGGCAAACTTCGCTCAGGACATGCACAGGAAATGGCTCAAGGCCTTGGTCATTGCGGAATGGAGCAGAAAATCGGACATGGTCAGCAAGCTCATTGATCTCAAGTTCCACATCGACCAGCAGAGGATTTTGTACGATAACGCGTTCGACCACATGGTCAACGTCAAGCGAGACCTGGCCTTTGCGCGGATGCCACGTCCCGACTTGAAAACAGCGCTGCAAGTGCTGTCGACGGGACAGGCGCCCTGGCTACCCGAGGTCGGTGCAGCGGCGCGTCGAGCTGACTTGTGGCCAAGGACTGCGCTAACCGACGCGTTTTCCGCTCTGCAGCTCTGTTACATAGATGCGCCTCCGCTGACGGCAGGCGAGCAGCTCAAGTGGATCGACGACCTGAATACCCTGCTGTCGATGCGACTGAACCTGGAGGACTACGACAGGATTCCCCATCATTTCCGCAACTACGAGATAGGATCAGGACGGGTCACGTTTCGAGTCAAGGACGAGTTCGAGGTCGACCTGACCATTGCCGATGAGGACTTTGAAAAGCAGTTTTGGTTCATCGACTTTAGATACGCCTACAAGCCGGCGGCGTCGTCTCTGCCCTCCTCTCTACGGGCTTATCTAGAAGCCTGCGTCAACGAGGCGCTGAGCAAGGACGGATTGACCGGTTGCTACCAGTTCCTCCACGAATTCGCCCTGACCTCCAAGATCCACGAGCTCAAGCGGCAAGTCGTGCGGCTGAACAGAAGCCGCTGGACCGGGACCCTCAAGGTCGAGCCGCTCAACCGAGCCCTGGTCATTCAATACTGGACGGGTCGGACGGCCGCGACGGGGACCAAGAACTGGCTTCTGCTGGCCGTCGACAGTGGACGCAACAAGGCCGACAGCCGCCACGCCGACGCCAAGGCTTCAAGCTTCCTGGTGAGCAAATGGTACCGCGGCAACAAAGAGGTCGAGGGCGGCGACGTGCGATTGGATGCGGATTGTCTTTCGGCGCAGTCCCTCCTGACGAGCGTTCCGAAAGCAAGAGGCCAATATGTCGCTCGAAATTTCCCACTCAGACCCTGCGGCGTCGTGCCTGTCGATGCAGGTCGGCTACCGCGATAGGGTGGCGCTGGTGGTGGAGCCCATGACGGGTGCCTTGGCCATGAGGCCGGCGTCCAAGTTTACGATGGCGTTGGAGCATCAACTGAACAACTGCAAGGACCTTGCCGAGGGAGGGGCCAACTGCCTGGAGAGAGTGCGGTGCGCCGTGGTGGAGGATGAGGTGCAGCGGCGAGGAAAGCTGATGGGCTGGCTCACGCGCAGGCCCCCACTGGGCGTGGAGGCCATCAAGTCGGTGAGCCGTCTCCGCGAGTGGACGCGCGCCATCTGGCTCCAGAGGGACGGCTGGGGCGCCGACTGGTTCGTGCTGGTCCTCCTGGGCGTCGGCGGAGACGAGTGGTGGCTGGTTGAGGCACACGCGTCTCCTCGGCCGGCGTCGTTTGCGCTCGGCACCAGGGACGCGATCCGGGACCGCGGCCAAGCCAAGCAGGCCGTCAAGTTTAGGATGCAGCTGCCGCTTCCGGGGGGCCCACGGACCGAACGTCGGCCTTCTGGGCCAACCTGACGCTCTTCACGACCGGCATCATGATGCTGTCGATCGACGCGCGCGAGCTGCAGCGACACGGCATCAAGAGCCGGCCAAGCGATAGCGCCGCGGCGCAGTCGTTGCAAGCCAAACCGGTACGGATCCCCGCCATAGAGATAGCCCTGTCGGCCCTGTTCCCGCACATGGTGTGCAAGGGCAAGGCGAAGGAGACGGCGGCGGACGATGGCGGCGACGGACGAGAACCGTTTTCGCTCCTACAGCAGGGGTCACCGGGCGCGTGGGCCAAACAGGCATGGGCGGACGACCTGGTTCTCGTCAACTTCAGGGGTATCCGGTGGCAGGCCGAGGCGGGGGGCGAGGGGGCCGACGGGGGCGGCGGCGAGCTCATCTGCGTCTCGGACGTAGTCGTCAAGGCATCAAGGTCCGGCAGGTTGGCGGCGCTGCGGCCGCTGGAGGACCGTGAGGTGCAATACAGCGCTGGGCGCGGCGAGTTCTCGCTGCAGATGGAGAGGAGGGTGGGCGAGCCGATGCTGGAGCAGCTCAGATCGCGCATCAAGGCCGTGGACCGGCTGGTCAACTTCGTCAAGGCCCTGGCGGGCGCAGGCGCGGACATGGAAGGTGAGTCGATGGCCTTGATGCGGGTCGGCTTCTGCTACGGCAAGGAGCGCTGGGCGGTGTCTCTGGACCTGTCGCAGGACGAGATAGACGTGCACGTGGCCGAGGGCAGCCCGCACGTCCAGGTCGTCGACCTGATGAAGAGGCTCGTCAACAGCGGCGCCGGCACCGGCGCCGGCATGAGCGCGCTCATGGCCTGGCTGCCGGCCTCACTGCCGGCGCTGGCGACGGTGACGCAGTTGCAGGCGCGGTGGGAGAGCCGGCGGGCCGAGGAGCGCGGGAGGCTCGCGTTTGTGATGCCGGCGGCCGGCTGGATGCGGCTGCGGTACAGCGACCTGGCCAACGGCTTCGACAAGCAAGTGGTGCTGGAGGTGCGCATGCGGCGGCGCCGCGGCGAGGTCTGGTCGCCGACGCGCGGAGCGAGCCGGACGACGACGTCAACGCGGCGCTGAGGAGGCTTGTGTGGAACGCCAAGGGCGACGGATGGCAAGGCCTGAGGACGGGCGCCGTGGGCCGGCCGGTCGGCGGCGTGGCTCCGATGCTGCTGGCCGTCGACGAGGCCATCACGGCCGCCGTGGCTGGGGGGGAGGAGGGAAGACCGCCAGAGCCCGACGTAGTCGTCCTGGACTAGCCCAAGGGAAAGGGGGAACGGCTGTGGATAGCTGCTTGAGGGGCTTGAGGGGAGGGAGTATGCTACAGCGAGGGGGGGAATGGTTTCGCGATAAAGGAGGGACGATGAAAAGTTTTGGGGGGGGAGTGGGATAGGAGAAGACTGATGGGGAAGCGACTGGAGGGTTCGCGGTTTGTCTGTCATAATGCAGCATGAATTCTCGTCGGCGGGAATGATGAATTGTGCTGCTGCTGCTGCTGCTACGAGAAGCGGATTGTGATTGTCGGCCGGGCGCTCCGGGTGGAGAACTGCGGGGCCGGAAACTGCGGGTCCCCGTCAACAGGCTGCGTGCCGGCGCACGGGAATGTCGCGAGCGTGCAGCTGGACAAAGTCGTCCGGGCCGTGCGGCGTGACGTGCTCGAGCCCGGTGGCGCGGCCGCGGGCGACCAGGGTGGCAGCGTCGTGGCCGGCGCGCAGGGCAGCCATGGCGCCAATGGCCGAG
>KN173758.1:38460-50783 GCA_000758425.1 Nilaparvata lugens yeast-like symbiont | reverse complement strand
GAATGAACCTCTTCATCTTCAGGACGGGAGGCAGAGGCAGCAGAGGCCGAAGGTCGTTGCGTGAGGTCAGCGGCTTCGTCAGCAGCTCGGGCGCTCTGATTGGTCGGCTGGTCGGCTGGAAGGTCATATCTCTCGTCGGTCGGGATACCAGTACGTCGGTTTCCTCGCGCTTGAGCTCTAGTCCTGCACAATTTTGGTTGGTCTTGACTCAATCTGATGATTTACGTTTGTAGGAGTATCCTGCCATACAAATTAGTAGGGAAAGAGCTTTCTAGGCATTGTAGGTCAAATACAGTGCCTAAATACATAAGATTTATTTCACACTGTAATGGTGGAGCCAAATAACATTTTCTGGTCCGGATAGTTAAGTTCCCAACCTTCGTAGTTATACGTATGTCAACCAATTGTGGATCCACGCCACACTATGCGATGTATTAATCAACCGGGAAAGAGAACGCTCTCTCTCATATGATATTCTCATTAATTTCCCCGGTTATCGAGGCCAACCATGGCCGGCCCATCAGCGCGCAGTCGACCGGCGCCAGGTCTTCCGAGGAGCTTACCTAATGATTACTCGATGTGAAACCCTGCATGTCGTCATCGCCGAGGCTTGGATCGAGGCTGAGCATTTGGCAACCATGCCGGGCTCCGATGTCGAAAGAAGCGCTCTTTCGTTCCGAGCTGTTACATTCCAACTCACCCTATAACCTCTTATTTTCCTATCGCCCCCACCTAAAAAGACGTCTTGTCGGTTCCGCGAGCGGCAGAAGCGCTTTGCGCTCAACTCTCGCCTATCTCGATACGCGACGACCTTGGTTCTGTCTCGCCCCGATAAAGCCGCATTCCGTCGGCTTTGATAGAATAGAGCCAACGAGCAGCGAGACTGCGAGCTCTTCAAGCCTACGAGTCGCCGTCTTGTCGGCCGTTTCCTTTGTGCGCTCATTATGTCTGTCAGCCTCACCCTTGACAACCCGCCCGAGTTCTTTACAAATCTGGATCATGTCACCGGGCGTGTTATCATCAGTCTCAAACGACAGGAATAGGTTAGCAGCATAGTTGTCAAGCTCGAGGGAGAATAAAAAACGGCCCAAAATGTGAACCAGTTTTGCGGCAACTCGGGCTTGGCCCCAACCATCGTCACCGAGGACCACAAGATCCTCTATCGAGTCCAGTAAGTCTTCCCGGATGACTATCATTCTAGTCTTAATAGTCCGTACGGTGCGTACCCGCTCCTACCTGGTGACCACGAGTTCCCCTTTCTGATCAAGGTGCCCATCAACAACGGATGCGGCAATACTAGCGCCATGGCCCGCATTGGAGGTCTCAACCCAACAGGCGGTTTTTTCGGCTTGGGCAATGTGCGTTTGATAGACGGCAGTAAGCAGCTGATGTTCACTCACGTCACGCGCACGCTGCCTCCCTCGCTCACCGGCTTTTCCGGCCCGACGGGGATTCGCTACTATATCAAGGTCACCATCATACGACCCGGACTGCTGAAGGATAACTGGCGCCGCCAAATAGGTCTCAAGTTTCTGCCCATCGAGCCACCACGGCCCGAAAGGAGCGGCAAGGAGTTGTTTGCGCGCCGGCCCTTCAATTTCCACGCTCAGCGCAGCTCGCTCCTCACCAAGATATCAGGCAATGCATCTCCCGGCAGCAATGACGCATGCAGTTCCTCTCCCTCCATAGAAATGGCTGTTCGACTGCCCTTCCTCCCAATTCTTACCTGCAATCAACCCATTCGCCTACGCCTCCTTGCCAAGAAACTTGACGGCTGTCCTGAACAAGTCTTTCTCACCTCCTTCCAGCTCGATCTTATCGGTATTACTAAGGTAGAGGCGCACGGCATGCACGAGAACAAGACGAATTGTTGGGTTGTCGCTTGCGGCACCAATCTCAACATTCCCTTGCCCTCGTCATCAGGTCATGAGATGACTATACCTGACGAGATGTGGAAAAATCGCCCCTTGCCAAATACTGTTGCGCCGTCCTTCCTCACCTGTAATATATCGCGGCGATACGAGCTCCAGATCAAACTGGGGCTAGCTTGGACGCCGAAGACGATGAGCAAGAAGGGAAAGGATGCCACCAAGCAGACCATCTACTTGCCGCTACACTTTGATAATGTAGACGTCTGCTCGGGCATCACGCCATCACCGGAGCTGCCCAAAGCTGCCACCATCAGACCGCCCGAGCAGGCGTCCGTCAACTCCCCTCCTCGACTCCCCCCTCGAACCCCGTTCCAGGCGTCAGCTTCGTCAACACGCCCCGCACAATTGCAAAGCCAAGCTCCGCTACAACCGCCTCGTCCACCGCACGATCCTCTATCCGCCCCAGCTGGCACCTGGCCAGAGACCCGCCGACGATGCTCCTCCGAGCTATGACGAAGCCATGGCCGAGAATTTGTCGAGCCCGTTTCAAGGCCAGCAGACCAGGCCTGCCTACAGCGGTGTTACTAACGTAAACGAGCCCAGCAGAATAAAAGAGTGATGCCGGCGGAGATGAAACAGCAATTCATGGTTGGGTACCGCAGCATACGAACTGACTGCCGGGACCCGTTCGGGAAGGTTTCGGTCATAGGGATGGATTTGGATTTACAATAATAGAAATGAGCCTCACGAACGCGGTGCTGGAATTTTTACGTAAACACACAAGGCAATGCCGATCTTACACGACCACCAATACCCCATGAAGCAACCAAACAAATTGTTTTTTTTAGTTACATGTAGGTGGCTCACTTGGTGACCTGTGGACATCATTTCTCCTTGATACATTGATGAATCTGTGATCAAGAATCGACTCCCACGCACCCATATCCCATGGAGGCGCTTGTGGCACACGGACGCTTCTTCGCCAGCCCCGGTGAATAACATACTGAAATGGCCTGTTTGATACCTATAGGCTGTCGTAGAAATATTCAAAATTATCAACCAAGCGACGTCCCTGTACGCTGCGGACAATGCAACTGCAGACTGTCGTGTCTCAAGGCTCCGGCAATAGGTACGTGCTAAGATTTCATATTTTTGAAAGGTCACGGACTGGATCCGGTCGTCAAAGATGCAGAAAAATAGTTGGATCTCTTTTCCTTTCTCTATCGTAGGGTCAGAAGCCCTCTATTTGAGCTATCCTTTCGCGGATTGTCCCTCCTCTCTTTTGTTTGCGGCTTTCGTCTCTTCTCCGGTCCAAAAAATCATTTCCACTGACTCGTTCTTCAGTCGGGGAGCTTCCTACCCGGATACCCCGATAATCCGCCTGACACGGCATAAGGCTACGTATCCGCGGCTGATGGTGGCAGCATGTGGTTTCCACTCTTCACGCAGTATCGTCAAGCAGTTTCTGAGGGGATGAGGGAAGGAGGATGGGTCTACCAACTCAACCCGTCGCCGAATATGGTCGCAGATGCCAACAACGACGGCTTTGAGCGTGTCCACTTGTACTGGGCACGGGGGGGTGTGCTACGGTCGCAAGTTCGCCAACTTGTGCACGTGTTGCCTGGTCACTCCGGTTCACTGGACTGGCTCCCCAACACTCAATAGGTATGATCCAAGATGGGAAGGTTTTCGTGACGGCGGCTGGCAACCGGCTATGACCAGCCTGAATCGAGAAAACATGATGTGGCAAAATCCGGCTTGGACTCCTCATGTTCCGGCTGTGGGAAACACTCGACGTGAGGAAGCTCTTCGTTTGATGAATACGATTACCCAAGACCCCGACTTCGCGGAATTATATAACTGGAATGGCGATTTTCCGTTCGTCCGCCCGCAGCCGCAGAGACAGGCAGGTTCGCATTCCCGTCTCACATACGCCATTATGGAGCAATTTTCTGGGCGAGATTCCCTGGCACGATCTAGAGGATCCTCCTGAGAAAGTGGCCAAGCCCTTCGACTTCCCTTTGTCGGAAGAGATGTGTCGCATCGGCCTTGCCGTCATAATGATTGCCATGCACTGCAACACACTGCAACAGTAAGAATAGACACGGTAAAAGATCACCGGAACCTCCTGAGCATTGCGACGAAGGGACCCAAAGCGGCGGGTGCCGAGAGCTGAATTTCGCGGCCGAGGAATTTGTAAACGCGGAAGGTGAGGAGAATGTCCTGGAGGTTTTCTGTTTTCCTCCCCCCTCTCCTTATCCCTTAGCGGGGGAGCCAGCCGACCTGTGAGACCATTTGCGTTAACTTAAGTGCAGTAGTCAGGATACGTGCCAAATTCGCGGATAACAAACACGTCGTTGAGCAGATCAAGAAACCACCCGAAAACAAAGAATTCATACGAAAGAACACGACAAACATGGAAAACCATGCAGTTGTTACATTCAAAGTCCATCTCAGCGACTGGCAGAGAAGCCCTCCATGTAGCCGCATTGAGGGTTTGGAGGTGTACATGGAATTGGACGATGGCTTTTTTCCGGAACGTCGGAAAAGGTGTATTTTAACTTGGGCCTTGCAAAAGCGAAAGACTCTCATCGGGGAGGGCCTTGATAGTGGCCACAATGCTTGGACGCAAATCGAAGACTTCTCGATGCTAGTGGAAGGCGAGGACGAAGTGGAGAAGGTGTGGGCTGAAACGCGGACGATAGCCATCGAGCGTGTCAATCAAGTACAGATTGTCAACTGGCAGGTGGGAATCTTCCGGAATACATGGAAGCTGAAAGTTGAGATGCATCACGTCTCTGCCCTGCAGCTTGTCACCGACTGACGGCCTTGAGTCGCACAGGTCTGCGACTGAGAGCCAAATGCGCCGGCGTGGATTGGACAATTGCTACCACCAACCTGATCAACGAGGTCAAGAGTCTGGAAAGCGAAGAAAAGGATGCGCGGAATGTTTTGTTGAGTCGAAACATCAGCATGTACGATTGGCACAAAGAATGACAAGAACGCTAAGGGGCACCGGACGATGGTAGGTGCTCTGTGGTAGCCCATCAGCCATGATGCAAATTAGGGCCTCGGTGCCGATATTTTTTTACAAAAAAGTCTCCAAGATGGATGAATGAGTGAAGTGACGGTGATTTATATACAGGGCGGAAGGGGGCACATGCTCCAAATGTCTTCGCCGACACACGCGGCGGAGAGGTCACGTGCTTCGCAGGAGAGGGTAAGTGTTGTGGTGGGGGGCATCAGGGGCGTACTAACGCATAGAGGCATAGGGAGGGTCATACGTCTTATGGCCTGATGAGGGTCATACAGTCTGATACGGCCCCCTCTTTATGCATCGTGGCGTAGTCCTGATACCTACCAACCGGCATGATGCCTCAGAGTTATCTAGGGGCCGGGCGTCATGCAAGATACCAATACCCGAGGGGTATATAGCTTCCGGCCTCACCCGGCCACTAGGTTCTCAGGCAGTTGTATTTTCATCTATCGTGTTCACGATCCCTTTGTCTCTTTCACTGTGCTCTTGGGCGTGCCCAAGAGTAAGAATGATTCCGGGCATGCAAAGCGAGCCGGTAGCCGCCATGACGGATCGCCACGCCGCTCTGAGCCGGGGAGGACGACATTGAGGTAGAAGCGATCGACGCCATCGTCGACAAGGCATTTCCGGGATATCAGGTTTCGGCTGGTATCAGGATCCACTTGGGGCCGCCAGCGTGATTGAGCTTATACTTGATGTAGATTTACTCGACAATACATGAATCGCGAAGGTTCAGGCCCGTGGCAAGTTTAATGACGGGGCAGAAGGACAGCAAGACATGCCATTGAAGGCTGAGGCTGTCTGCGTCAATTTTGCTGGACTGTCCCTGGTTAAATGTCGGCAGGTGCGCAAATGGTCCGTCGTTTCGCGATACTTGAGGTATCTTGGAGAGAAATACCAAACTACGAAGTACTACCAGTAGTTTTAACCACGCCGAGGCCTACAGTCAACGCGGCTAACTCTTTGAGGGCTTGTGCCTGTACGACAATGTATCGATTGCGATGTTGAAATGGCGCGATGGCAACAAAGAGGAGCCTACCGTACGAAGACGCGTGGGGTGGAATTACCTTGGAGGATTCGTGGCTGCCGGAAGGGGCTGGGCGACTTCCTATCATGCCCGGACGAAGGGCGGCTGAGCAGCATCTTGCGCCTTTGGTGGCGTTGAAGAGGTTTTCTTTGCGAAGAAGGGGACGGCATCAACGGCATCTGGACGCGTGTACGAAGGGTTCGTTCTTCTCTCGAGAATATCTCGTCCAGGTGTGTGAAGCTGCATGGCTCTAGTGAGCCTGACTCCAGACAATTCCCAAGGGAATGACCGCGAGGAGACACAAGAAAGGTGATGGATTTCGAGCAAATCAGAAAGTTTCCACCCGCTCGATCAAACGGTTCCCAGAAAATTGACGAGGAAAAGAGGGAGACCGGCGGCACGTACGAAGATGATCCTTTGGCCGCTTGACTCCTCAGGGCACACACCGGACCTGTCTGGCAAATAGGCCTTTTCATCACTTCTTTCCCCGGAAGCAGGGTCCCCACAATCACCATCATCACCCGGGACATCGAATCATGGTACCAGTTTTGACTGGTGCATGCAGAACAGAAGGATGTGCCGCGAGGCGTGTGTGTAACACGGATATATGTGCCGCGAAGCACGCAGAATTTTCGATCAAGCATCCACTTACTATAGGGGAAGTCGAATTATTAAGCCTTTCCATAATCGAGGCTGACCGCAAAGGTAAAAACCAGTCACTGAACTCCGGCTTGGGTCCATCAGAGGACCGACCAACGACACGCACAGATGCGGTCAACCCATGAAAAAATGGAAGACGCGACCAAGGATAAGAGTCAAAAGTCTGAAGAAAGAGAGGGACCGGCAGCACTTTGAAATAGCCCTCTCGTCTCTTCGTTCCTCAAGACGAATCCTTTCCTATATGCCAAGATGTATTTGATTGGGAGTAGGGCACCAGCGGTGTGGCAAACAAAGCCAGTCAAGTTCGAAATATGCACTTCACATGGCTGGGCCTCCCCCGGGGGCTCGGAAGAGTCTCGCAATCTCTGATGCAAGACGGCGTATCGGGCCAAAGGCTAGACGAGGTCACGCCCAGGCTCATCATGTATAGTGCGAAAGGGGGCAAGATGGCTGCGGAAGGAGCAAAAAACCCATCGTCAACTGGTAGTATCACATGGCCTCACGAGCCAAAGGCCATCGATTTGATTGGGAGCAGGGCACCAGTGGTGTGGCAAACAAAGCCGGTCAAGTTCGACATATGCACTTCGCATGGCTGGACCTCCTCTGGGGGATCGGAATAGTCTCGCAATATCTGATGCATGACGGCGTGTCGGGCCAAGGGCTAGACGAGGCCACGCCCAGGCTCATCACGCCCAGGCTCACGACGATCGACCAAGCAGCCATTAGCGAGCCAACGGAGGATTCCAAGCCCAATTTCAAGTTGACCAACTCACAAAAAGGGCTTCATTTTGTCAAAATGAGAAGCAGGAAATCTGGCTCGAAGTATTGAGCAAGGGCCTGACGACTGGAGTAGCTGTTGTCATGATTGAATCGGCGGAGCTCGAGCCGCTGGGACTGACCATCACCGAGGTCCTTGGCCCTTGCCCGGGAACGTATATGGGTGTTTGCAAGATAAAATAACGGAAGCATCGACCTGCCGCTCACCTTGACGGTGGACTCATGGGACAGAGGCGAGCAAGCTTTGGATAGCGGAGCGCCAGGCGTACACGTATCACTTGGAGGAGCGATAGCCGGCGGAGTACAAGCAGACGGACGCGTCCAGGTCCCCACAGCCGCGCACGATGGCGATGGCGGCGCTTACCGAGGCGGAGGAGCGCAAGTGGCTTAGGCAGTTGTTCCGATGGGCCGACTTCCAGACCACGGGCTTCTACCTCAACCCCAAGGCCAGTCTCCCCGTAACGGTTTCAGGAGTGCAGGGAGGCGGGCCGTGGCCGCAGATACTGCTCAGCACGCCCGCGCTGGTAGACCCCGACAATCGGCAGCGGCTGATGCCCTCGGGCCTGGTGGCGTCGGAGGCGTTGAAGAGCGGGGATAACACGGTATCGGACACGTACGGAGGCATCATCTGCATCCGCCAGGTGGGCCTGGAGGCGCCGGCCTTGGCACTCTTTCGGTCGGGCCGAACGGTCGAGGCCGAGTGGCAGGAGATGCTGCGGGTGACCGAGGCGTTTGCCGAGCTGTCCAGCCGGCACGCCAGTCACCGGGCTGGCGGCCGACGCCAAGGTGTACGCAGGAGGGCAAGATGCGCAGGCGCTGCTGGAGGCTTACGAGGGCATCGTCGCGGCCTCGACGAGTCGGCGGCCGATGCCCGCGATCTGACCAGCCGACTGCGGCCGATGATTGTGCAGTCGGCGGACACGGTCAACGCTACGTCCTTTCACTACCGCGTGGCCATGCCGGCGGCGCACCACGGCGACATGTGGTCGCGGACCGAGGTGATGGAGTCGTGGGAGATGTGGAACGGGCTGGGCCACCAGCTGCAGACGGCTTTATCGGCCTCGTCATGTTCGAGCAATTTCGCGTGGCCTTTGGCGATGCCTTCTACCTCCGGCCGAGCAAGGCGTCGCGGGCCGAACCTGTGCAGATGGAGGACGTGGACAAGAAGCACGTCTTAATGACGCAGGCAGCACGTATCGCCAACATCGATCTGAGCGACTTTTTTATTAAGTGGGGGATGCAGCCAGAGCGCAGAGTACGCTGGAGGCCATGAGTAGGTATTCCTGTCTCCTTCAGAGACATGAGCGCGGTGCCGGTCTACGAAGCTTAGACCAGCGTCGGAATCTGTCAAGGGGCAGCCAGCCAGCCGCTGGTCCTGTGATGACATGGCACGAAACTCGATGTATACTCGCTGGCGGACCAAGGTTGTCTGTCTTGTGATGAAACACACGCCATGCCTTGCTGGCTGCCCAGTCCTACCTGTCCGCGAGGCCTCGTCGAGCCTCGTCGCGGGCCTTGTTCGGCTTGCGCCTTGCTTGGCCTATAACTGTGAGCCTCTCTCTCTCTCCCTCCCTCTCCCTCTCCTTCTTCCGGGCCAAACCACCATGGCCGACGCCCCGCTCAATGACGCCCTGATTGCCCTCCTGGACCGCCGCACGCACTGCGCCCAGCGCGCCGGCCTCTTCTTCCTCGCCCTCGTCGCCGACCTCGGCTGCGTCGCCGGCCTGTCTGCCGTGACAAACGTCGCCGTACGCGCGGCATGGTGAGATCCTCTCTTCCCTCCTCCGAGCCGACTCCTCAAATGGCCCGACGTGTGGGACTGCCATCACCTGACCCTGCCAGGCTCGCCTTCGCCAACCTCGTCCTCGTTGTGCTCGCGCTCAAGAAGACGCTGCTGGCCCGCCTGAACGCCCGGTCGCACGAGCGCCTCAACCTGCTGCACCGCATGGCCGGCTTCGCCACCGTGCTGCTCGTCGCCCTTCACGGCGCCTGCTACGCCGCCTTCTTTTCCCGCGATGGCCGCGCCGCCCTGCTCCTCGCGCTGCGCAACCTCTGGGGCATCGTCGCCGGCCTCGCCTTCCTGGGCCTCCTTGCCGCCGCGGTCTTATGAGCTCTTCTACCGCCTCCACCTAGCTGGCTGGGCCCTGGCCGTCGTCGCCATGGCCCTCCACCAGCCCAGCTTCGCCCGCGGCCCCGTCGTCGCCGCCGTCGTCGTCGTGCTCCTCGCCGCCCTCTGGAGTCTCGACCGGCTGCTCCGCCTGGACCGGCTCGCCGCCGGTAACGTCGTCCGCCTGACGCCGCTGCCGGGCAGCCACGGCACCCGCCTGACCCTGGCCCGCCCGCCGCCGCCGCCGCCGTCACGGGCGCCCACTACTTCCTCTGGATCCCGGCTATTTGCGCCGCCGAGGCCCATCCCTTCACCCTGTTGGCCGCCGATCCGCCCGAGTTCGTCGTCGCCCCTTGCGGCCACTTCACCCGCCGCCTTCACGCCTACGCCCTGGTCCACCCCGGCGCCACCCTCCGTCCGGCAGCAGCGCGCCAGCTTCGCCCTCGCCGTCGCTCTCGTCTTGCTGCCGCGGCTGCCCGCCGCCGCCGCCGACGACGACGAACAGGCGTCTCGTCTTCGCATGGGCCGTCAGGCACAGCTGTGCGCCACGCCTGCTCCTCCCTGTCCCCCCCCTGCCGCGCGTGCGCTCCAGAGCGACCACTGACCCGGCCTTTTCTCCCCGTCTCCCCTCCCCTTCTCCCCTCCCCTAAATTCTCCTTCCTTGTGTCCAGCCTATCTGGACTGCTTCGGTGACCAGCTCGACGCCCTTCGGCTGCCTGCTTGTCGCGTCTCCCTCCACCTCTTCGTCACCCGGCAGCCGGCCTCGCCACCGCCCATGTCGCCCACATCTGAGACGGGCGAGTCGTCGCCGGACGTCGAAAAGGGCCTGCTCGCCCGCGTCCGCTCCCAGCCGTCTTCGCCCGACCTGCTGCCGCGTCCGCCCCGTCTTCCGGACGAGTCGCGGCCCGACCGCATCCACGACATCACCATCCCGTACCGCTGCCCCGACTTGCCCGCCCTGGTGCGCGCCGCTTTGGCCGCCACGCCCCAGGCCAAGAGGGCCCTCGTGCTCTGCTGCGGCCCGGCGAGGATGATGAACGAGGTGCGCGACGCCACCGCCCGCAGTATCCGGCCCGATGGTACTGCCGTCGAGCTGCACTGCGAGTACTTTGCATGCTGACCGCACGCAACACGCCTGCGCCTCCTTCCCTTGACCCGGCCCCCCTTTCTTGAAAAAAAAATAACTTTTTCTGTGTTCCTGTTTTTCCCGCCGCTTGCGGAAACCCAATGTGTGCCTACCCATCGTGCGCAAGAGACAATCTATTGCGCGTCTTCCCGCGAGCGGGCCTCTCAAACCGGACCCCCGGAGGCTTCCGCCGTAAGTGGGGCCGTGGCAGGCCCGACGGCCGCCGCCCTCCCTGGCGTCCGAGTGGGTCCATGGTGGAGAGGAGAGAGAGGGGGTTGGAAGGGAAGTACATGTGTACATATCGTAACGAACGGGGGCGCTAGCGGAGGAGCAAAGCTCCGAAACCTCGCCGGTTCTTGTCCGTCTTCGGCAACGGTTTCCGACGTGCGTGCCGCCTTCGAGGCTTCAGGCAGCCCATTTATTCCTGTCGGCCACATTGTACGTTTGCAAATAACCTGACTACAGAATTAGCTGGGGTTTCGATTCGCCCTGCGCGTAAACCCTCCCCTTCCATCCCTTTAGTTTTTTTGACTCCTGCGCCTAAATCCCCCTTTCTCTCTCCCCCAAATACTTCCCCCTTCCCCTTTTTTCCTTTCCGCTATAAAAAGGTAAACAGCCGGCGCCTTGCTAGCCAATCATCAACATCGTAGCCTCGGCAACACACCCGTGAAGCGGAGAGCGGTAAAGCCCGGAACCAGTCTGGTTCATCACATCGACGCCCTGCCGCAATCAGATCCGCGGCGAGCTTCGAGGGCTGCCTTCCCTGTGCTCCACGTCGACTTGCTGCGACCCCTTTCGCGAGTTCATGATCCACTTCGTCCCCAGGCCCCTGGACGCCGCGCGTAATAACACGCTAGATCTTCTCCTGGTCCGCCGCCGGTCTCCGTGCCTCTCGGCCGAGGCTCTGTCCGTGGCTACTGGGCCCTTCCGGGCTGCGCGACGCACGTCAATCGCGGCGTGACATGGGTCGACGAGCCGCTTGGCATCTCCGTTGAGACCGAGAAAGGCGGTATATAGCATGATGACGGCCTGCAGCGCGATGATGAGGATGAAGGCCGT
The DNA here is from genome assembly GCA_000758425.1 of Nilaparvata lugens yeast-like symbiont. NCBI lineage: Eukaryota > Fungi > Ascomycota > Nilaparvata lugens yeast-like symbiont. The sequence continues at coordinate 39,119 of KN173758.1, read as the reverse complement.
CTGCACGCTGCCGCCCTTGGCCACGATGCCATGCATGACAAAGGGGAAAAAGGCCGCTCCGGAGCCTCCCATCGTGATCAAGGCAGCCGCGCTTTTGGTTCTCCGGCCCTGGCTGCGCAAGCCGATAGCGAAGACTAGAGGCCTACGCACCAGCAGCAAAGTCAGGACGAAGCTCAGGGAGGCGCTGCAAGCGAGATAGGCTCGAGGCCGAGGCAGTCGCACGTGCTTGGCCGACAGGTAGCTGAGGTAGGCCACGAGGAAGCGCGACAAAGCAAAGGCCGCGCGCCCGATGAGCAGGCAGTCGGAGATGGACAGGCCAAGCCCCGGCGGTCGTTTGCCTCCGGACCTGTTCTCGCTGGCGTGCAAGACTCTCGTGGCTAGCGCAGTGCTTTTCTGCGCATCCCTGGGCAGTGACGAGACGAGCAGTGGACGGATGAACTGGTTGTTGCTCTCCTGTGATGCCACGTACGAGTATTGTGCTACGACGGCCAGCGCCAGGCACAGAGTGCGCAGCCGCAGGCCGCTAATGCTTTTATTCGGATCCACGGCCAGCCCGCTCAATGACCCTTCTAGCTCCATTGCGCTCACCCCGGGCAGGGGTATGTAGTAGAGGAACAGTGCGAGGACGACGCACAGCAGGGTGATGCCGAGATAGGTCC
>KN173758.1:8639-30600 GCA_000758425.1 Nilaparvata lugens yeast-like symbiont | reverse complement strand
AGATGACGAGCCTGCGGGTGCTAGGCCGGCTGCTGAGCGGTATTGGGCTCGTGCGGAGGCCGAGGTAGAGGCAGAAAAGGAGTCACAGCGGGAATTGGCTGACGAAGGCCTCCTTGGATGACCGCGATAGCCTGAATTGATCATTGAACTGACTGCTGTGGTCGGCGGCCGCGCCTCCCTGACTCCCTCAGCGTGGGCTGCGCGCGGCGCGCGGTTTCCCGGATCAATTAATGGGCTGATCGAATGCGCATTCGAGCGAGATCTCGTTTGATTGCGTTTTTGAACGAATTGGGCCCCTACGGATGTATGTGTATATTTGGCTGGACTTGATGGAATACGAAGTAGTAATGACTGCAATTGCTCCCTGCGGGGAATGCGCGCATACGAATTTGCGGTATCGGCGCTGTCGCCCGAGCTAGCCACGTCTTGCGCCACAACGACTAAGTTTTGTGTGCTCGATAAAAGGAGGTGTGTGCTGTATAATAAACAGGGCCTTTTCGTATGTGTGTTGACGCCTATAATCGGACTATAATAGCGGATTGGGGCTGCAGATAGAAATTTGGCCGCGCACACCACCAAAGCCCGCCCGGTCCACTTTTAACACACTTTGGTATGCTCAATAGACATGAGTATGCTCGATAGAAGTTCCCATCTTTTGTGTGCTGGATAGCCAGGTGTGTGTGCCGGTTAGTCAGGGTCTTTTTTCCTGTTTGACTTCTGCGGCAACGTAAAACCAACATATTGTTGCCGCGTCTTTATGAAAGGACGGCTCTCACTTGAAACAGACACTTTTGTGCACATAGAGAGTCGAATAGAATTATGGCTTCCGAAATTTCACCATCCCTGACCTCGACGTCGCACACGCTCACATCCGCGCCGGCGTCCAAGATGATGCCGACGACGACCCGTTCGCTACCGGATGACGGTGGCCGGGTTCCAGCGACAGCGGCGGTGGGACTACTCGAGCGATTTTGTCCCGACAAGCGGTACGAAATGATGCGGCCAAGCAGGAGCATGGCCAACGATGCGCTGCAGGTGGTTAAGGAGACACTAGATGCGTTCGCAGCACAAGTAGGCGAGCAACAGGAGCGGCGGCTGAAGGAAAGCCGCAAGCGGAAGCGGGCCGGCGAACATGCTATAGAGGTGTTGAAGCTTAGAACGCTTCATGTGGACGGCTTCGAGACGGGGCAGGTCTGGCAACAAGCGAAGAAGATCATCGGCAGCGTTTTGGAGTTTTCGGATGTCGTCTTGGGAGAGCTCGAGGAAAAGAGAGAGGTCGCTTTCGAAACAAAGGACGGATCTCGGACTCTGACGAATGGCCGAGACGGACTCGGCATCTTGTCGACTGGCAAGGACGTTGACAGCGCTGACCGACAAGACAGCTCCTCCATCATGCACGAACAAAGCCCGTCGTCTGATGAAAATGAGGCGGAGGAAGAAGGCTTAGACGCCGATCTGAACGACTCAGACGAAGGCGATGATGTTACGGATGCGCAAGACGATGGTGACGACCAACATAACGGTTTCGACGACGCCGACATCGATGACGACGCAAGGTTGCAAGAGTATACACAAGACCCGCACGGAATAAACGACGGCTTCTTTTCCATTGACCAATTCAACAGATTGACCCAATTACTTGAGGAGCAGGATGCAAGAGGCGATGCTGCCATGAACGAGGCGGCCAGCGAAGAGGAAGACATTATCGACTGGGGTGCCGATCCTTTCGTTGCGGGGAAAAAAGCCGACGAAGCGCCCAAGCGAGCACGAAAGCAAGGAAAAAAGCGACAAGGCCGTAAAAATCCCGGCCAAGAAGACTCGGACGAAGACGATGGGCCAACTTTTGGAAACATGCCACTTGATGCACCTAAGGGAGCCAGTGACGAAGAGGCCATATCAGATGACGAGGAGGACGACGGGGCGGAGTTGAATGCCAATGAAATCTACTACAAGGACTTCTTTGCGCCGCCACCGCGGAAGTACAAGGCCAACAAGCGCACAAAGTCGGTCAAGTTTGAGGTGCAAGAGCCCGACGAGGCGGATGTAGAGCGGGCCATGACTGATGTACGCCGCGATCTGTTCGACGCATCGGAGGATGAAAGTTCGGTGGACGGGGTAGTGGAGGCATCGACCGCAGACGGCGAGCCCCGCCAATCGGCGCACGAGCGGCGCCAGGCGAAGCTGGTTACGGAGATACGCAAGCTAGAGGCGGCGTCGGTAGCCAAGCGCGAGTGGACGCTGATGGGCGAGGCTCCGGCGGCGGAGCGGCCCGTAAACTCGCTGCTTGAGAAAGACCTTGACTTTGAACACATGGGCAAGCCGGTACCGGTCATCACGCCCGAGGTCAGCGAGAGCATCGAGGCGCTCATCAAGCGACGTATACTGGCACGGGAATTCGACGAGGTGCTCCGCCGACGACCCGACGCGGACAGCATTCCAACCGGCACACGACGCGGTCTGGCCGAACTGGACGACGGCAAGCCGAGCAAGAGCCTGGCGGAAATATACGAGGAAGAACACGTGCAAAGGACCAACCCAGAAAGCCACACCAGTCAGTCGGAAGAGAAGCTGCGGCGGGACGAGGCCGAAGTCGAGGCAATGTGGAAGGAGGTGTGTGCGCGACTCGACGCTCTCAGTAGCTGGCACTACAAGCCTAAGCCGCCGCGCGTAAGGGCTCGGCGGCGTCGGCCAGCCGGCTGGCACCGCAGGAGATCTACCGGCGCGGGCGAAGGCGAGGCTCAGGGCGACGAGCTGGTGACGCGGGGGGACTGCCGGTGGCGCGACGGGAATTGACGCGCGAAGAGCGGAGGCGGCGCCGACGCAGGAACAAGGAGCGCGCGCGCAAGACCGATACCGGGTCGGGAACCGGAGCTGGACGCAGATCAGAGCCGGAGACGAAGGGCGCTAAGGGGCGGCGCGAGACGCTGGCGGTGCTCAAAAAGGGCGGCGTCAAGGTCATCAACCGCCGTGGCGAGATCACCGACGTCGAGGGCAACAAGACGCGCGCCGCAAAAGGCGTGACAAGCGGGAGTCTAAAGCTGTGAGGGTGAGGATGGAACCAGACTACCTCCACCGTTTCTTCTCCCGACCCCTCACTCTGTCCTTTCTGCCAGCCGCCCGCTCCTCACCGCCGGTTTTCAGGCGTGCAGGTCTTTTGGCGTTTGCGCCTGTCCCTTTTTCTCGACTCGTGTCTTTTTCACGGCTAGCTTTTGCTTCTCCCTTTTTATCGTCGATTCGGAAGGAAATCAAGGACTAGGCTTTGGAGCTGTGCTCTTTGCCACCGGCCAGCTGCTGGCTTTGCGTGCCCTGCTGTCCATCGTTGCGATCGGCCGACCTTGAAAACGCCAGAGCGCGAAAAATAAAGAAACAGAAAATTGGAAGGGGAAGGAAGAAAGGGCCAAGAACAAAAAACCAGAAACGTCAGCGATCCGGGGAAAATCGATCAAGTGACGAAAGAGAACAAAAGTCTTCCTTCCCTATGGTCTTCGCAAAAAAAGACAAAAAATTATCCTCACTCGGAAGCCTCGTCAGCGAGCCTGGGCTTCTTTGAAGAGGAGTCATCGTTGTCCGACAGCTGGACTGGTGAGGCGTTGCGGGCGCGGCAACTATCGCCGTCCGTCACAGCGTCGGCTTTGCGCTTGCTGTGCGCCGGGGCAGGTTTGGTCTTCTTGCGGACGAGGCTGGAGACGTCTTTAGCCGCCTTAGCGGCTTCGTCGACTAGAGCCTGCTTGTCGGCGGCGTTCATGACGCTTTCGAGCGTGTGTTTCGGGTTCTCGGCGTCTAGGATGCTGCGTTTGTCGATAGGATCCTCGCGCAACTCGACGAGCTGTGCGCCATGTGAGCGGTGAAGGGCACGGCGACAGCCACGGTGAGCCACAATACATCGCGGAGGAAAGAAAAGGAAGAGGAATAAGAAATTAAAAGGCTTGGCAAGAAAATCTTCACATACCCTCTGTTCCATCTCGGCAATAACCTTCTTCATGTCGGCAATGGACTTGCGAACGACGTCGTTATCCTCAGGCGAAGCCATGGTAGCCAGTTCGACCTCCTTGTTCTGCATCTTAAACCTAAAGCTCTCAATTGCAAACTCCATTTCTTTGATCGCCTCGTCACGGAGGCCCTGATCCATGACCTCGCGCTTCGTGTTGGGACCATCATCGCTAGATATAGTGATGGAGGCAAACTCGAGGGCAAGAGAGAGCTTGTAGTGGGCTTCGGCCACAATCTCGGAGTCCTCGGGGTAGAGCTCTATCTTGTAGCGAAGCGAGACGCGGCCGTCTTCAATGGCGTTGGGGTATCTATCCAGGTTCGTCAGCAAAGTTCCAGCCACGGACCAGATTCCCGACCGACCGCTCATTCTCCAGCGAGATTTCGGCCAGACAGTCATGCGTATCAGCTAAACGCTCCTTGATATGACGCACAGCCGGGGAATCCTCTTGCACCCTCTCCTTCCCCTTGCCCGGCATATCCGCGTGACTGGGCTGGGCCAGCTGCTTGAGGTAGCAGACTCGGGCGAGGTCGAGAACCTCGAACGCCGTGGCCAAGTCATCATTCTCTTCCTCTTGTTCTTCAGGCTCGTCGCCCTGGCGGGAAAGAGCGAGTCAGTTCTTGGGCGCTGGCGGCGGAGAGAGAATTGGACCACCGAGAATAGCCTACCTCATCATCTTTGTCGTCAGACGCGTCAAAGTTCTCGTCGCCGGTGAATTGAAAGAGAGGCTTCTTGGCATCAGAGATACCAGTGTCCTTGGCTACCTGAGCCTCCTTGTCTTTTGGCGCATCGTCTTTGGGGCCGCCAGCCCTGCGTGCAGTAGTGGCCGCCGCCGCCGCAGAAGCGCCTGACTTGAGTTTTTCAAGATCGAGGTTGTCGAATAGAGAGGCGGGCAAGATAGCGCCCTCATCTGTGCCGGTCGCCGTCTTCTTATCGGCGACGGCCGGCCCGCCTAGGACGTCGCTCTTGCTCTGGCCAACCTTGAACAGGCTGCGGCCGTAGTGAAAGAGAATTTCGGCATTCTCGGGGACCGTCTCGCCGTTGATACTGGCCTGTAAGATGCTAGCCCGAGAGAATACTTCTGACGCTTCTTCGTATTTCTTGTGGGCGTAGAGCGCAGTGCCTTTAGCGCTCAGGTCGGCCAACGTGACACGTTTGGACTTGACGTCGTCGCTGTCAACGTCGGGTATGTTGACCGAGTCGAAGGCCGAATCAGCCTGGGGCACGTCGTCGACGACGGGCGACGGCTTCTGATCGGAAACAGCTTCTGCTGCCATAGTCCCAAAAGATCAAGGCTATCTCGCGCTGCTTTCCGATATGTGGCTCGGGCTATCTTAGCAACAGCAAAAGCGAGGATCAGGCTGTGCGACCTGCTTTTGCCGTCTGGAATGAGCAGTCCTCGAATTTCACGTGCAGAAAATCTTGAGCATCTGCATGGAAGCGGTTCCATGCATAAGAAGATGTCAGGGACGAGACGAGCGAGCCGAAAACGTGATTCGACGACGCGGCGCTGATGAAAGCTCAACGTTTTTTCTTTCTGTTATCAGCCGTAAGCGTCCTGTTCTCGCCGCTGTCCAGCAAAAGCTACAGACAAGGCTCACCCAGCCACAGCACACCTCGCCCCGCCTCTAATTGGTTGAAATGGTTCTGGAGAGATAGATAGTATCAACCCTCACCCGAACATGTTTCCAGCCTCATGCTGTTGTTAGCTTCGGGTAGGCTAGTCTGCATATTGAACGCCTGCTCAATATAATTCGAATATAATGACATAAGCACGGTTGATAAGCCGCTCTTCAAATTATCACCTTCCAAGCGGCCAGAAAACGCCACAATTTGATTGTCGTAGCCTTCCAAATTGTTATGGAGTGCATGAGGGGCGTCAAGGCTGCTACATGTATGTCTGTAATTCAAAGCCATAGGCTCGGCAAGGACCTTCATATTTTCAGGCACCAGCTTGAATGTCTTTTCCATGAGGAGGCAGATTCGAAGGTCATTGTATGTGGCATTGACCTCAGATACTTAGCACCACTTGAGATGAATCGCTGGCCTGCTGAAACAGAACAGCTCTTCCGAAAATCACAAGTTTCTCAAACAGCCGCTGGACTCTTCAGAAGCGGAGCCGTCGCATTCGATTCGTCATCCACGTGCTCTAGAGGCGCTTTACTTGAAGCCGCTCGGACGCGAGGCCGAGTATGGAGTGTCCCCCTCATGCGACCTTCAAATCCGGTCCTACAGCCTTCAGCCGCTCGAATTTTTCGCCGATTTCGCTCTAAGAGCCGCTTACTACCTGGGGCTACCTGCTTATGGACCTATTCCTCTACCCAGAATTACAGAACGGTGGACCGTTCCGAAAAGCCATTTCATCTTCAAGAAGGCGCAGGAGAACTTTGAGCGAGTGACGCTGCGACGTCGCTGCGACGCATAATACAAATCAAAGATGGTCACTCGGAGACTGCAACTATGGTTGGCGTATCTGAGAAGGCACCAGTATTATGGCGTGGGCATGAAAGCCAATGTGTGGGAGTTTGGTGAGGCAAGTATAATCAAGTGCCGGCTGCAAGTCAGTCCGAGCCATTCCCCCACTATTGGGCTCAGCTGGGGCAAGTTGGAAATATCACGACAGATGGAAATTTTGGCCAGCAGGTGAAATCTACATAGCTAGATCGGAACAGTTGTCATAGAATCGGTTGGCTTTGTGCTATACGGCATACTGCCGACTCCACGCCATGCAGAAACTTCACCAAGCACCTCCCGAAACAGGCGATCATGTGTTATAACTCAACAGGCGACCGAGGATTTTTTCTAATATCCTATCAAGTATAAAATACCGCCCCTGGCGCTGTGGTCAACGACACGATACTGCTTCAGGACCGGACATGCAGGTGTGTCTCCCGACACTTCTCTAGATTGCAGTCACCGGTATAGTCCGCGACAGGCTAGAAAAAAATCGGGCCTTTAGTGACCTCAACATCTCCTCAGGGAGACATCACCAAGAAAGGGGTCAAGGACAAGTTCTCAGCAAGGGACACATAAGTTGGGTGCCTCTCCCTGCTTGGATCAGCTTTGCCAAGGAAGGAATGTAAGATATAAATACTAGATGACACTGGGCTAGAACGGGCAAGTCATGTTTCAAAATTGCCCTGCGGGCAAGGCGAAGGGAAGGAGAATCACGGGCTTGTTATTGGTCTTTGGGCGAGTATCCGGGCTGATTATTGTACATCAAATGTGAATCCGGGCGGTTATCCCACTACGAATGATCGGCTTCGCACCAAAAAACTGATCACCGCCCATGCAACATATTACCGGCCCGACTGCCTCGGGAGGCGTTGCCCGTGAAACCGACCTTGGCTGGTTGTTAGCCACGAGTGTTTTCGCTGGCTTTTCACTATCTTTCTCAACGGCCTGCGAGCGTCGGACGCACCGCAATTACAACACCGCCAGGAAGGGGCACTCGGATTTCGAATGAAGATTTGAATTGCTTTATTCGGCAACCCTTTTCTCTAGCTATCTAACTAATGCAGACCAAAAAGGAGCTGGCAAGGGCTAAGATGGCCGAACGCATCCAACATCGACGTAAGGCTATGAAGAACACGCAACTGCAATAAGGAAGAGTATGAAGAGTAGCTGAAGACCGCTAAATGGTACAGAACAGGTGATAGGAAAAGATTGCTAAAGCTAGAAGGGTCGCTCAGACAGCGGAGTTGAAAGTAGCGCAAGCAGGCGACGGTTTGAACAATCAGCAAAAGAGGCTTGTCATCAGAGGGAATCATGAAATAAAAATCTGGGATGGGTAGGAATTTGCGATACTGAGGACGGCACGCGATGGCTAAAGCAGTTGTAGTTGGAGAAGTCGGAAAGCTGACTATGGTGAACTGGCTACACCACCCTGAAGTGGTGCGAGAAGCTGTCGAGTTTCAATTAAAGTGGGACATGGCAAGGGTAAGCTGTCTGTGTTTTCCTCCTTTCCTCCCAGCCTTCGCGACGCGACTCGCACGACGTCTTCACCAGCAGGCCCTAAACTCTCACTGTTTTCCCACAGCATCGACATCCGCATCGTCAAAGCCTCGAAGGCGGCCGCTTCTCTCCTCACCTGCTCTACGTTCTCGCGGTCACCGCGCCGCAGTTATGGAGCTCTTGGATATGTTGTATGTGTTGCTCGAATTGACCGGCTTACATGTCTCTGTGTAGCGGAAACCGACTTTTTGCGCAACTCTTTTGCTAGTCGAATTGTCAACCTGGTTGTCGGTGCCATCACCGTCCTCGGCGGCATCGCCCAGATCTTTGGCTTCTCTCTGTGCGTCTTGCCTGTGTATCCTCTCCCCCTCGAACCCTGCGACTTCGACCTTTCGCCTCAGCACACCACGCCTGTGGGTTTGCAACAATCTCTAACACTGGCCTCCAGACAAACGATCGTTGTTGGCGTTTATATGATTGTTTTTGGCCTTGCCATTGCCTTGCTGGGTGCGAGCTCGGAATCTTCTATGAATGATTGACTACTTAGCTGACGCACCCACCAGAATTCCAAATTCCCCCGCAAATGTCCCGCTATACTTCGTTCCTCTTCTCTTTCATCGGTCGAGGCGCCTGTACGTTCTCCGTTCCGTTTGCAAGGGACCCTCGTCTCACAATGACTAGTTTACATCTTTGTTGGCTGTCTGCTCCTTGGGAAAATGCTCCTACAGAACATTGCTGGTGGCATTGTCGGAATCGTCGGTGTCGCTTACGTTGCCCTCGCGTTTATTCCTTCCATCGAGCCGCCCACAAACATGCGCAAAGCTGACAACTCAGGCTGGGCTGCCGATCAAGTTTAGATTTTACTTTTACAGGATGAAGCATTCATATAAGCATGTCTGTGATGGCTTCCCGAGGGCTGACTGCTAGTTGGTCTAGGCGGACATCAAAACAGTCATGAAATATTAATAGGCAGAAATCACTTGAGACACTTGTCATAATTTCGTAGGAGTATAAATGCATAGCACTCTGCTCAAAAGGATGCAACTATTCTATCGGACGACTCACAACGCCGACGGACTCCCTATAGCTACAGGCAGATAGCTGTCGACGCACCAAGGAGACGTGCAAAGGCAGTCCTTGATGTAGCATCAACCAACGTGATGGCTAATCTCAGGCGTCTCCTGACTTCTTTGCGGAATGCGAGCGTGAAGTATACCCGACGTGCAGGCAAGCAAGGAAAATGTCACGGTCTAAGGCCCACTAGGGTGCTCGGCTGCGCAATCGCCCAATTGTGTCACTGACGATGACACCCGAGTACATCGACCTCGCATTATTGATCTTGCTCGTTTTACTTTGTAATCTTTTGGGGTTCTGACTCATTCCCATGTCTTGTTTTCCTGTTTTCTCTTCATAGAACCGTTCAATCAAGCGCCTTTGGTCAGTAAATCCATCACTCACCTCAGTGCCTCACAGAAAAAAATGGTTGACGCTCAGTTATCGGTATCTTTTTGCATGCCAGTCTTTGTTCCAGGACGCTAGTTTTTATCCCGACTTCCATTGGCCGGCTTTCTCAAAGCTCTTGGCCGCACTGTTAATACCATCCTGAAGCCCCGTCCCCAATGAGCCCAACGCATCCCCCAAGGGCTTGCCCGCCTCTCCCATGGTGCTCGAGACGGTGTCGCCAACCCTCTTCGTCGCTGCGCCGGTGATGTTGCCAGCGGTGCGTGACACTCCACCCACAGAGTTGCCTAACGTGCTCGTGACGAGCTTGGCGGCACCTGTGGCCTGGTCGCTGGCCGTCTTGACGGTGTTGTCGTTGGAGAACATGGTGCTTCACTTCGGCAGATGCCTCGTGGCTGGTAGATGAAGAATGCTAGATATTTGGAGGACGAGACGGATCGTTGTGGCGAAAATGATGCTGTAGAGGGATATACGTGGACTTTCGTGTAGTTAGTTGGTAACATAATGCGCTAGATTGAAGCGGGAAATTTTTGGGGATAAATGCTAGATTTATAAAGCCGTTGCCGATGACGTCAGTTTGATGGCTTTCTCAGTCGAGGACGCGGGCGGCAGGCAGCCACAAGCCGCGTACAAGAAAATTTCGCAGGCCGCCTTTGCGTCGCTATCTAGCTTACCCCGGATGACGAATTTTCGAAGGAGAAGAGAGACTGCACTACCCGATATTGAACTCGTCGGCTGCTGCGCTCATCAACAGCATACTCTTCTTGTTGATCATGTCCTGTGAGGACTTTTGGCCTCGCCCTTGGTCCTTGGTCCGCTCCGGAGGGCCCTTTCTCGCCTTCCGCTCTATCCCAGCCCCCAGGCCGCCAGGCGCTTCTCTTAATCCAAAACTTTTTGCTACATGGCCCAGATGCAACTGCGTCATGTCGAAATGAACTCGCTCATCCTTGATGTGCGTGGCATATGCACGAATATGCGATCTAAATCCATTACGTGCGAACTCCAAGCGTGCAGAATCATTGATAAGGCGCTGCTCGATGTGCAGCTGCAAATTCTCTGCCTTTTCGTGATACGATGATCCATCAACAGATTTTGCAACCGTTTTAACTGGATATTCCAGCTTCGCTGTAAGCCCGGTTTTCAGATTTGTCTCGAATGACAGCGTTGAAGGCACCGTTGAAGCTTTGAGGAGCTCTATGTAGCCTTCTTCCGCTCCTGGGAGAAGATACAAGACTGCGTCTCCCGGGTGGCCCGCGCGGGCTGTCCGCCCTATGCGATGAATGTGGTCTGCAAAACTGAAAGCCGGGTCGTATTCCACGACCAAGTCAACCGCTGGAATGTCAAGCCCACGAGATGAGACGTCCGTGGTGATTAAGACTGATGGAAAAGCACAGGCAGAGAATGACCGCAAGGTTGCCGTGCGAGTCGGCTGGCTCAGTGACCCATGCATCCTGTGCAGGACGATCTCGGGACTAGCCGCTGAAGTCAGGTATGCTGATTTGCATACTGTCTTGGCAGTCAATTCTACATCTTTTGACGAGTCATTCTGGACGTTGGGTTGTCGAAGAAGCTCGTAATGGAAGTCGACGGAGTCGGCACACGACATGAAGATGATAACTTTCTTCGTTCGGCCCCGATGAGAGAAAACGGATCTGATGTGTGAAATAAGAGTCACCAGACGAAGTTTCGAGGGGACGACGACATAGAACTGATGCAGCTGGGCCGGTGCCTTGTGTACTGTCTGATCCAACTCATCCGATTTGTCGTTATTCTCAGCAGCCAGTAGTGCTGCGTCTGTCAGGCTCATGTCGCCGAGTTTCTGAACATTCATCTTCATAGTGGCAGAGCAGAGTACGGTGACACGCCTATCAGGAAGTGATTCAAGTGTCGCGCCATTAGTCGTTTTTTTGGCGACAGTGGCGCCCCGTAATGCAGATATAGCTTTCTTGAGATCGTTTTCGAAACCCAGATCCATGAGCCGATCACCCTCATCCAGTATCAGCCATCGAACAGTGGTGAGGCTTAAAGCTTGTGTGTTGTCGATGTGATCGGCCAAGCGACCGGGAGTAGCGATGAGAAAATTGACGCCCTTGCGAAGTCTTGCCTTTTCGGCTTTTTTGGACTCTCCTCCCGTGATGGCCGTAGAAACAAGCCAAGGGAAGGGTCGTATGAGTTGTTCAAGGACAGTGTAAACTTGTTTGGCTAGCTCACGAGTCGGTGAGACGATGATAGCGAATATGCCCGAGTCTCGGTGAATCTGCGTTTCATCTCTAGCGCTGCTTAAATGCAGGACGCGGTGTATGATGGGTAGCAGGTATGAAAAAGTCTTGCCGGAGCCTGTCTCGGCTTGAACAAATGCGTCGGAGCTGCTCGAGAGCAAGTGTGGGATGACCTTTTGCTGTATTGCTGTAGGGTGATGCAGGTTCATCTTGGCTAGCTCGTCCACGAGTCGTGACGAAAGGGCAAGCGTGCCAAAATTGGAAATGTCCAAGAGAGGTGCGTTTGTAGGTTGAGGTGTCGTCCACTTCGCTTCATCGGTCGCGGTTGTAGTCTGTACCGGGTTATACGAGAACAGTCGAGAAACGACGTGTCGAGGTCCATTTTTCGGATCTGCAGGACGATTCTTCGGCCTGTCGGGAAGGCCAGGTTGAATTGTGTCGTCATGGTCAGAGTCGTGCCGCCTTTTCGACTGGTAGCTGATTATGGGCTTTGCATTGGATGAGAAAGAAGGTTGATCATCCTCTAGTCTGCGGCGTTTTGAGTCCTTCGGCTCGTCGTCACCGCCGTCACCGGTGGCCAGCGGTTGAGAGGACTGAAGACGAGCGCTCTTCTGGGCACGTTTCCTATCCCGCCACCGGCCTCCTTTAAAAATAACCCGAGGCTTGATAGGGCCTATTCCCAAGTCGAAGTTCAACAGAAGATCCTCGTCAGCCATGGCCAGTTGTTCTAATTATTGTTGTAAGTATTGATGAGCATGGAGGGCCTCAACGAAGGCCGCCGTACTTTTTCCCATGTCGATCAGGGCTATCATTAATCGATAAGATGGCAATATTCACTAAGGTAACCCGAGACAGGCACGAGTAGCCATGCAAAAGTCAAAACTACTACTAATAACCAAGCACAGATTTGAGCCACGATTGACGACTTTCTATTTGAGGATCGGCATCACATCAGGATATTAGTGGTAACTCGTGTAGTTAGGCCGCGAAGTGTAAAAATATCGCGTATTTAACCCTTACTATTGGCTTCTCTATGGCGTATATTTTGCAGAAAAGAAGCTACGAGGTAGTTCGTCCCGATCACAATTCGTTCCGTACCAATACTTCAATTTGTCATTGCAATCGTTGCTTTTTACGTGCCGCAGATGTTACGCATATCAGCTCTCAAATCAAATCAAATCCACAAGCCTCCGTGAAATCGCAATGCATGGTGTTATCTGTAACATCCACGATGGCTGAGCAACAAAGGGACGATCTCGACCGCTTCCTATTTGGATGGGCCGCTTCGCATATGAACGCTTCATACCCGAGACCGACAAGGCTTAACCAAACCCTATGGGAAGGTTTCTAGACAAGGTATTAACAGAGAGGCAATCTCAACAGTGTGCCTACGAAGTCCATATAGTCTTTTTCGACCTGGACGTCTAATAGGTACTGCTATTTCACCAAGCTCCTTAACCCCGGCGATGAGCTCGCTGGCTGGTTTCGATGACCCCTCTCCCTTATTCGGATCGGTTTAATGCTTCGACCAAGCCTACATCTTAACCTGTTCAAACAAATGGGGTTCGAAGTTGTATCGGAACTTGTAGATAGAAAGTGTGTGCTTGCCTTGGTCGCGTCTTTGAGCTACGCCGTCGACGTCTGCTCTTGCATGAGTACAGATAGCTAGCTTGGATAGCTTTTGGCGCCCTAACGAGTGCTGGCCTTGTCTTCCTGCAGCCAGCATTCGAAGTTCAAGGGTTTCAGCTATTCGGTTCACGGCTGCCTTTCGTGAGGCTTCATTTTTTGTGAACTCGTGATAGCTATACCGCCTCATTGGAACGGCCTCGTTCGTCCAAGTATTCCTTGTTCGTTCCACCAGAGCCACGTTGTTGCCTCCACTTTGGATCAGTTCCGTCATGACCTTCATATATTTTCTTGGCGTACTCGCAGTCACGGATGTAGCAGGAATGGTGGCCGCTGAGGAAGCCGTTGCTGATAACGTCAAACTGTGGGCGGCAGCTGCATACGTGGTCCATGGCGAGAGAAGCCCGAGCAGGATGGGAAATCCGCTATGCTGACACCTCGAGGCGCTCAGTAGATGTTACGGCAGGGCAGGGCGTTTCGTAGCCGTTACCTGATCGGCCACACCGACGGAGTGCCAAAACTCGCAAGCACCAACATCGCCGTCGATCCCATGAGCCGCATACAGGTTCCAATATTGTCGTCGGAATACTCCTTTGTGGCTGCTGGCGCTACTGCCTTTGCACAGGGAGCCTTTACTCCCCCAACACTACTGCGTTCATCGATGCTGGCGGCGGCCAGAGCCTGGCATACACCTATGGAGGCGAGCTAAACGTGACAGACCATCCGCTGGTAGGCTATCGGCATCTTTTGATCCAGACGGTCTCGTCCTTGAATAATAGATATCTGGGTACGCGGCCGGAAGATGGTGTCGAGGGCCCCTCCTCTCGTTTTTGGTGATGCAAGACCCATCAGCCCTGAAGGACATATCGGCTGCTCCGAGTGGTACCAGAAGGTGGTGCAGAAGTTGATTGACGAGGCAATGCAGGGAAGAGCTCGAATGAGTCAGGCCATCTCAAAAACGTCGCCTCATGGGTCAAGGCCAAGTGCGCAAATGCGCTTCGAGTGTATGACGTGGTCAGCTATGCATCGAGACACAACGAAACCGTCCGTATGGAATTTAGTAACGCCAGACACATTGGGAGTTTTGCATCAGCTGGCCTACATGTCAGAACGCGACAAAATCAGCTGTCCCGAAATATTCAGAGTCGCTCAGCAAGCTATATGCCATCGCCGGGCGGACCATCATCCATTATGCTGAGAGGCTGAAGACGATAACTTCGAGCAAGGCAGAGAATTTGAAAATGACGCTCTTATTTAGAGTTAGACAGCCATTGATCTCGTTTCTTTCGCTGAGCGGACTTTTACGTGGGAGAAACCTAGCGTCGGGGCCTTTGTCCCGCTTGCCGGGCCCTGGCGCGGCCATGGTCTTCGAAGTCGTGTCAAACAAGACGTTGGAGACTTTTCCTCCTGCCAGCGATCTGAGTGTACGTCTCTTGTATCAGACGACGATCGATGCCGACGAAAAATTTGCAACCTATCCGCTGTTCGGCTCTGGACTCGATAGCTTGTCGAGTCCGTACACGCCCTGTGTGCGCCAAAAGAAGCGGTGCGTGACGGCGGCATCGGAATGGTGCGACGTATGCGATACCGCGTCGTCGTCGGCACCCTTGTGTTTCGATGTGTCTCTCTGCATCAATGGCATATCCAAAGGCTTGGGACCCATCGTCAACGGCCTACTGGGAGCCGTTACAGCGATGGTATTGATGGTTGCGGACGTCACCCTCCGTTATCTGCTGAAGCGAGAGAAGCGGCTGCCATAGAGCAAGCCGTCGAGTCGAGAGCTGGAGGGAGCAGAGGTGATGCCAGTCGATGCCGATGTTGAGTTGTCCAAAGGCTGGAAGCGAAGGATTCAGGAGGGCAGCTGCGAGATGGAGCCCGAGGGCATGGCAGGCACGACCACCTCGGGTACGATCACGATCATCACTAAGAGCCTTGAAACGGTGCCAAGACTGGCAGATGATGAGTCGGATGCCCTCAGCCTGGATAACGACCTGATCAGGCCCAGAGTGTATAAGAAGGGAGCGGTTGTCGTCGGAAGCGGAGTAAAGACGAGCAAGAGGAGGGTGGGGGAGGTTGCATGTGGCGCCAAGAAGTATGATGTGTCAGCCTCAGTCGAGACTTGTATGCCTTATGCCCGCCTGCACAAACGGATAGTTAATTATTTCGTCTTTTCATGCCTGTGTGGCCGCGACACAAACAATCAGTTAACTATTTCGTCCATTCTTTTCATGCCTGTATGGTCACGGACTTGTCATGAGTCATGTTTAACACTGGTTTTCCTCCTTCCCTCTCGAGCCGTGTAATGACGGCTGATAACGCTTTCGCTCGAACACGGATGGAAACGCTGTCATCACGCTTTCGTCACCGGCCTCCGGGACGGTGAAGCAAGTCAACCCGCTTGTCAAGAAAGAGACAGATTGCGAAGAAAAGGAAAAAGCAGAAAAATCAATCAGCGAGCACGGTCATTAGTCAGTTGTATCAGGCGGTGGTCTCGTTAGCCACAAAGGCCAAGGTGTCGCGATTGTCGTCGACAACCCTCGCATACTCGAGCAACAGCCTCCAGACGTACAGCTTCATGTCCTCGCGGCGCAGCACCTGCTCAGCCCAGCGCTTGCCCTCGAGGGCCATGGCGTGCGCCTGGGCGTCATGGTCAAGCAGGTAGTCGACGAGGCCGTACAGGTCGACGAAGGAGTTGTCCATGGGCACAAAGTGCAGCCACGGAAACAAGCGGTCGTCGTGCCACTCGGTGTAGATGGTGGCCTTTAGCGGCAGGCTCGTCGACAACAGGAATGCCCGGTAGCGACCACTGAAGGAGTTCCCGTCGATGTCGGGCAGGTATTTGGAGCCGTATTGTTTTTCCATCGACAGAGGGCCCGCGACGGCAAACCAAGGCCGCAGCCAGCGGCAGAAACGGGTGCTCTTGTGCTCGCGGGGCCACAGCCAGAGCCACCAGGGTGTCGGCACGGTCACCGTCTCGACGTCAGCCTGCGGCTCGCACAGGGCCTGGGTGAAGCCGGCATCGGCCCAGGCCGACACCCACTGGCCGAGCCGGCGCCCAGCCAGGGTGCGGAGCGGATAGAGCTTCGGCGACGGCAGACGGAAGGCGGCGGCCAGACCTTGACCATGGGCCTCATCGACTGCGGCAACGGCGCTACCATTGAGCATTTGTACGAAACGGTTGCGGTGCATGCGCCACCAGTTATGACGCCGGTTACGGCCACCAGACGACACGCCGCGCCAGACAAGCGTCTGCGTCTTGAACCTCCAGCTGCCACCATGGCCCTTTCCGCCACTATACATGAGCCGGCTGTCGTCGAGATAGACGGCGGCGGGGATCAGCAGACTCGTTGTTGCGCGTCAGCTTGGACTCACCGAACAGCGGCACCAGCTCGTGCGTCGTAGCCATGCTGATGCTCTCGGTGAAGGTGCCATGCAGTCCGCGCAGGTTGAGGCGGCATCGATAACGCGACGCTGGCGCTGCTCGGCGGCCACGTAACCGGCCATGCGCTCCCATGGTACCAGCACGCGCGACTCATCCATGGTGTTAATGGGCATGTCGAGGTCCGGCAGCTGCGGCGCCAGTTCGGCCACCAGCCGTGTCCACTGCTCTATCCGATGTTTCGTGTCCCCCGTCACCTCGCCGACGAAAGCGGCCTTGCCGCGCCGCACGCGGATGACGGTGTCGTGGCCGTGGGCGCGCTGCCGCAGCCGCCGCGGCTCCAGTGCCCACAGAGGTGCCACGTCATGGTAGATGTGGTCGAACAGGTCCTCGATCACCAGCGCCTCCGCGGCTCGCGCCGCCCGGAACCAAGCGCCGAAGCCCGGTGGCGGGCGGCGGCCGCGTCGCTCCAGGTAGCGTCTCTCGGCATGGCTCAACTCCGTCGACTGCTTGAGCCGAAGCGTGCGCAAGCCGCGGGTCGCGTTGAGGATCAGATCGTCGATCGGGTGGCCCGAGTCGCGCAATGCTGGCGTCGACGGGTCGGGAAGGCGGCTGTCGATGCCGTTGCCGAGGCGCTCGACCAAGACAGAAGCGCGGCCGGCATCTCGCAGCCACAGGCAAGCAAGCACGAGGCCGGCAATGAGAAGTAGGGCCTTGTGTCTGAAGGGACAACGAGCGCCGGCGGCACACCTGGCGAGCAACATGACGTGCACCAGAGAACACGCACACGAGATGTAAGGCAAGGCAGGAAGAGAGGTGGGGGCAGAAGCCTTGAAAACCCAGCGCGCAGAGGGCGAGATGCGTGTCAACTATTAATTATTATGCCCACGGCTTGTTCCTGCCTGGCTTCGCATGAATCCGTTCTTCCTCTCCTATAAGCAAGGGGGTTTGATTGACTTGCCCAAGCCTTTTTGCCCCAACATTCCTGGATTAAACCTGGCGTGCGCTTCAACCTCGTCCGCCATTCTTCCAGGTTTTTTGCCCCTTCGGAACCGTGGCTGAGGCTGAAATTTGCTGAGAACTTCGTGCAAGACGGAGAGTCTGTGCAGGGTGTGCAAGGCAATAGGCATTCCATGAGGCCGTAAACCTAGCCAGAGCTCATAGAGTATGTAAGGAATTGTCATAATCGTGCTATTTTGTCCCTGCCGTCTCGCCATTTGCTCCGGCCCCCACAATGCTTTCTGCATCCCAAGTACTTCTCGGGTGCATATTTGCATTCAAGCCTCGCCGCCACTGCTGGCTTACTGCTGCAGGGATACCCTGTCAGCATTATTACCCTTGTGTGCCTTTTCGACCTCACTTCAGCTCTCTCCTCTCTCTTTGACAGCTTCACTCAGTTGTCGGCCTCAAGTCTTAACCTGCGTCGTGGTATCTTCGGGGCTTCGGTACCATTCCCTGCGGATTTCCATTCCTCGCAGCTTCATTCATCTGTATGTAGGCCTGGCTCATAGTTATCATCTTGCGTTGTTATATTAGTTTGTCAAACAGACCCTTGCAGGGACCTGCATTTACCACTAAGTCGGATCCACTTCGGAGATCTCCGAATGGGTGATCCGCACACATTGGGCACCGCCGCAGAAAAACCCCACCACCTTGCAAAGGTTTTCTATTCTTCTAGAAGAGTTGAAATGTCTCACCTAATTTAATGGGACGTCTTCAATTGAGCTGCTTCAACGGTAAGCCTATTAACCGATCATACTTCCTGAATTTTTCTGCTCGTTGTCCTCCCATGATATACTTGAAACAAGCATTGCGAGAATGGGCTGGCGGCCTAGAACAAAAAAAACAGTCGAACGTCATAGCCACAGTTAGAGCCATGCAATCTATAGTTCCTCCTTAATCTGAGAATTCGATACTGACATGATTAGGCAAACTGGCATGTTATATGACTCGACCTGACCTTCCAACATCATTGGGGGGTCTCTTTGATCCTCTCAGATTAGAAAGAACGAATTTTTATTGGCGTTGTCCCTACGACCGGTTTCACGAGCCAAATGCTATCTACTAGTCTGCAACTGAGAGTTTTGCACAGGGTATTTGCTGCACTCCATTGTGGTCAAGTTACTTTGTACTTGACCTTCAGTTCAAAGCAATACGTCCCAAGCGAAAAGTCAAATTGATCGGCGCTGATAGCTTGAGAATTAATTATAGGCATCTCATGTCCCCCACAGCGATGATTGTCGATGAGCCAAGTCTGCAGACCCGAGATCATTGCCGAATTGATGATCGTCGGCCGGCACAACTGTCTAGTTTTTTATGTAGTTCAAGCTTCAGGTGAGGATTCATGGATTTGGTGGAAAAGTATCTTTCATGTGACTATATTAGGGCTCATACAAGTACAAATAGGAGCCCGGAAGGCCACGGAAAAAGCCTTTCCTCGTCTTTCTTTGACAATCAAGCACATCTACGCCGCGCGCTTGAAAGGGACAAGCCCCGAGGAAACCGGTTGAACCCCGTGGGAAGGATCCTCACAGGCAGGTAAGGAACATCATATGCCGTGCTATTTAGATCCACCACACCCCCTACCTAGTGGCTGGTTACGTACAATTTGGGTGGCGGTTACTTGCATGAGAGCATGTACTTCGTATTGTCAGGGCCAAATAACGAGACATTCAAGGGGGTGCCCCTGTTCTGCTCCCAAAAAAAGTGCGCGAGACCGCAAAGCATATACCCACAACGGAGAATCTTCCATCAGGCTCATCTTCCCGATGTCAATACGTAATTGTACAATCATGTCGTGTGACGGCGGGGCTCTGATAGGACTAAGTGGGAGGCCGCAGAGCTGCATTAACCAACCCCCCCTTCCCCCAAACCCTTAATTATACTGACTCTCACCTCGATGCATTGTTCGGCGGGCAACATCAATTGTGCCCACGCACGCTGACATGAGCGATATTGCCAGTGTCTGTGAGTTCAGGCTGCCTCTTCTTGACTTTTCATTCCCTCAGGGCAAGGGGGAAATATCGCCAAAGTGGGCTTCATTGCTTTCAACTACCTTGGACACTTACAGATCCTCTGTATTCAGCCGTGAAAAACATGACTCACTGCTGTGCATTCATAAATTTTCTCAAAACGGCGAAGCTGTCTAATCCGCAACAAATCAGACTTTTTGGCAGAAAGCGAGAGGCCGGGCACATCGTGGCTCTGTTTCACCCCGCTTTTCAGTTGTGTCGAGCTAGCAAGGATAATGCAGTGACTGGAACTTTACTTTTCATGATAAACTCATCAAGATGAACGGCCTCTAGCCCCCTCCCCCGAGGGCAGGCGTCAACCACGTTGTCATGAGAAGTTGTTACCAATGACTTCACCAAGCAAGCGAAGCTGGACAGACCTCGCACAAACGAGGGGATGTGTGCAATCATTAAAATATCGAGGGTTAAGATAAGATGCCGTGGGGATAGAGCCTACCATCCTGTCCTCCTGTTTGGTCAGCCAAATGATGCTCACCCGACTAAAGACCCTGACAAGCAGGTGCCACCAGCTACTTCGAACAATGGCCTTACGATGTGTTGCCGATCTGGTTCTCAGTTCCTGGGGCATCATTGGAGCAGTCCTGGCTTACCTTGTGGTCGTTTGGTAACTAGCGCTTTTCTATCTCGAGCTGAGTCAAATTTTTCATGAAAAAGAATCGCTTTCACCAAAATTTTGGCATTCAAGTTGATAATCCTGTCGAAACTCATACCTAGTGATGGTTATTATCTATCTATTGGTAGCAGTTGGGAGGTCATCCATATGAATTGGGCTTCTGAGCCAGATTGAACCATGTGACCCACTTCAACTTGCTCAATTATGGCTGAAGAAGTCGTAAAACGACTAGTCTCAATCCGCCCTGCACGCGGTGATGGGGACCAACGAATTCCTTGAGCGACAGAAGCAGGAAGGGTTGGAAAGGACAGATTCTGAAAAGGAGGGAAGTGACAAAACAATGAGGCAGTATTTGTCGGAAGCAAGGTACAATATGACGATCTTTAGAGGGATCATGCTGACATGTGTCGACGGCCGACTACTATCAATTCTGAACACTTATACGAACAGACCTAACACTTACGCTTGACATCTTTTCAGGCCGCTACATCAACATTAAGTTCGGAGTCGGCTTCAAGAAGTCTCAGGAAGCCGTCGATGTGTGAAAACTCCTATCGGCGTGGTAAGATTTGTAGCTATCGACGCCGAAACGCCCTTCTTAATTTGCTTTAACGACATGGACCGGTTGGGCGTGTTCTACAACAATCTCAATGACCGGCGTTGCAACAGAGACTTGACGATGAAACTCTCTGTTGTCCGAGAATTCGGACACTCGTGACTGGGATGGGGGACTAGGTTTACCAACTTCCTCACCAGTCATTGACCCCAATGGGGTGAGCTTTCTGACAGATCGAAATACGTTGCTTGCACAAGAGATTCAGACATCCCAGCGTGCAGCGTCTGACAGGCCTTTTAACACAGGCAGGACATAGTGACTTCAACAGGGAGACGCTACGACACATCACGCAATATTGCGAGCGCTGTCAGAAGTTTGGGCCTGGCCCATGAAAATTCAAATTTCCCCTTGGCGACGAAGCACTCAACACGCACATGGACCATACGTTGGTTGTAAACATTTTCTACCTAGAACATCGTCAAGGGAAACAGGCCAGTTCTACATGCCACCGATGAGGAGACGAATTATAACGCGGCAAGGTTCCTGGCAAATCAGACAGCTTCGCACGTTTGGTACACGATCAAACTCTGCTGGATCGACACCTACCTTGGACCGCCGCAAGTCATCAGTACGGACGCAGTCAAGCAGTTCATGAGTAATGACTTCAAAGAACTCGCAATGGGCGCCGGCACGTTTGTAAACCCCGTACCAGTAGAGGCCCACTAATCCGTCAGAAAGGTTGAACGATATCATGCACCGATACGACGCGCCTGCGACATACTCACGGACGAACTACAAGTACAAGGCAAAGGAGTGAAGAAGGAGATGGTCCTTCAGATGGCCGTGAAAGCGGTCAATGACACAGCAGGCTCGAAAGGGTTCACGCCTGAACTACTGGTGTACGGCACATACCCTCGGTTTGTGGCTGGTGACGCGTCTTTGCCAATATCAAACAGGGCGAAGGCGATGAACAGAGCGATGGAGGCGGTAAGGGCTCTCAGGGCGCAGAGGAATGGCCTCAGCACCGGGCCTCTACACGACGCCCCAATTGGTTGCGAGGTACTGATTTGGAGGGAGAAAGGGGGCTGGAAGGGCCCCAACATTCTTCTGACAATGGACGGGGAGACCTGTCG
>KN173757.1:228687-240621 GCA_000758425.1 Nilaparvata lugens yeast-like symbiont | reverse complement strand
CTCGGCGTGCGAGCCATGTTGGTGTACGCTCGAAGATGCCTCACAAAATGATTCATCGAAAGCGCAAGATTTGCTTTGTCCCGAAATTTCACCCCATAATCTAGAAGTCTTACAAACGACATACGTTTCCGTCTTTCAAACGAACCAGGACGAGACGGAATACGTGATGCCATTCGCATTGTGCGGAACGCCTCTCGCCAAGATCACCGAGGACTCAGATTACTGGAACCCTACTTGGTGTTCCTTGGATGACTTCTTGGCAACGGATGTTAATGAAGAGGCTTTGAAACAAGAATCTATCGCTCTCCGACAGATTGAAACTGATAACAAGAGTTTGCAGAAGAGGGCAATAATGCACGGGAACAACATAACCAAATATCACAAGATTCGAGAAATATTCTGGCCTGATAGCAGTTACCATCCGAATCAGGTCGTTTCAAAGTATCACCTACAACCAGGCGGCCTGTGCCAGAGAGAAATTATGTACCGGCTGGCGTGCAAGGTGTCTGATCTACAGGAACTGCAGAGTAAGGGCCTCTTATCCATGGACCCGTGGGACTTCATCCGCTGGCGCTATAGCCTCAAGATCCAGGAACGAGTCACTCTTCTGGACCTATGTTCTGGCAAATTCTTGCGTAGTCTCGTCAGGAGGCTGGGCGAAAGCCCTGGCCCTGCAAATAGCTTCAGAGATACTGTCATGAGGGAGGCTGCCTTGGTCGCAGCCAAGTATCGAAATCGGCTCGGCAACTACCATAGTGAAAGGAAGAAGTCAAGCGGTTCCGAAATAACGGTAGCTTCGAAGCAAAGCGGCTCTGAAACGACGGCTCCCGCGAAGCGAAGCGGCTCTGGAACGAAGCTATCCTCGAAAAGAAAAATCACCGGAACGACGGTGATTTCGAAAAGACCGAGAAGTATAAGCTGGCTAAGCATCTTGCACCCACGGTCGAGAGCTCAATTGTCAGCAGACGCGGCTAAGGCCAGACAGCCAGACAGGAAAGACGCACCAGGCCTACCATCCAGTCAAGCACAAATAAAGGACTTGACACATTCACAGTGTAAATGCGGCCTATGGACAGGCCAAATGACAACAGTTACGCGCATTAGAGAACGGGTTTTGATGTACACCTGAACCATATATAAGGTGTTCTGGCGATGGCGAATGGGTTTTGTGATATGTTGGGTACTTGACCGTACGTAGACGCGTTCCCTTATGGGGACTTCTGCTCGCTCTTGGGAATTTTCGAGCTAAGATAATTTTGATTCATCGTGGCTTCATGAACTCTTGCAGTTCGCTTTCAATGAACTAACCAGTCTCAGCCAGCATCGAGTGATTGTAGTCCCCTTCAGTTCACGTGACCGGAAAATCCCGGTCTTTTTCTAAGGCAACCCCGGCTTCCTGCAACTCTCATCGTACCGACGGTTACGTTCCTCGCCTCGCCTGGTCGTGCAGTCTCTTCTCCAAAGGATCATGTTCCTCCAGCGTTCTACTATTTCTGCGGCTCGGCGCGCTTTCGCCGTGAAAATCACCATACGCAACTTCGCATCAACCCGAGTTCGTCGTGCGTTCATCCACTGCTCATGTATGAGTGGACCCATCGGCTGACTAGGTCTCAAGGCGAAGCCGTCAAGGGGGACTCGGAAAGTATGATGGCCAGCGTTTCCGAGAAGAAGATTGGACCTTACAAGGTTTTTAAAGGTGAGACTTGGCCTCCTCGAAGCGGCGCCTCGTTATGCGGGGAGAGGCAGTGAAGAGAAACCACGGGAGCGGCTGACGCTGGATGGATGAGTAGAGGTGGGTATCGACGTCTTCGATATGCGCCCGCTTGATGCCAGTCGCAAGGGGACCATGGAGAACCCCATTAAAGTCCGCTCGGCCGGCGACGAGCAGTTTTCTGGCTGCACTGGATACCCTGCCGACTCTCACATCGTGAAATGGCTAGGTGTGAGTAAAGACAACGGCGAGCGGCCGAATCGTGAGGTCAAAAAACCTAATGACTTTGTTTCTCTTACAGCTTTCCCGCGAACGACCGATTGAGCGATGCCCCGAGTGTGGCAGCGTCTACGAAATGGAATATGTCGGTCCCCAAGACGAACATCACGGTCACCATCATGGCCCAGAGTTCCCCGAACCCAAGACGTTTGCGGATTACATCAAACCCGAGTACCGATACCGATGAAGCATGTTAAGGAAAGGAGTTACGGGGTATCTGTCTAGTGTATGTTGAGACGCCTGGGTTTGAGGACCGCACCGAGGGGGGGTTCCCACCAAGAAGAGAGCGGCCGCCATAGATGACATTGGTCCAAGTTCACATCCCAAAAACAGTCTCGATGGACTTTTTGTCATAAAATATCAAGCCACTGAAAGCCACCACGAATACCTTGTTCGTGAGCTTGGGCAACCGCAGGTTACTTAGCCTCGATCCGGACGAGCTCTTTATTGCAGCAAAAAATTCTGTCTAAAACGGGTTGCTAGGATGGGAGAAAGCAGTTGTCCTTATGTCGCCGGGTCGCGCCCGTCTGTGCCGTTAGTCACAACCCCGCAGTAAATGATAGCAAGCGTAGGGCATTGCGACGGACGAGTCGGGAGGCGCATTTCGGGAGGCGCATGAATGGTTTCAGGGAGAGTGGAGGCCCGCAGCCAATCTCTCAGCCCTCGTCTTCATCAAAGCTCAGCTTGATTTTCTTTGGCTTTTTCTGGGCCTTCTTCTTGGTGGACGCGGCGGGTCCTTGAATTTTGGTCTGGCTGCTACCGCAGTCGGATGCCATTTTCCTTATGCCGGCGTCAGCGGTGGCGGCATCGCCGACGACGCGACTGGCCTTGCGCTTGCGAGGGCCGAGAGTCGACTTGGTACGGGTGCCTTGGGTCTGCAGAGGGCTGGAGTCGGCGGAGGCAGTGACGGCACGGGCATGGGCGTGAGGTGGGAGAGAGTCAGGGTCGTCGACAAGGCCGCCATCGCCGTCGAAGCGCAGACTGAGGGCATTACCATGGGCGTCAACAACAAGCGGAGCGTCCTCGGCCTCCTGGCTGCCCGTTCGTTTGCGACCCGTCCTCCGCCAGGAAGCGGCCAGAGGGTCGGGTCCTGAGGCGCCCGAGGCTTGAGCTCGAAGGACGGCGAGGAAGGGCGGCAGCTGGGCGTCGTACGACAGGTTCTTGGCCGTAATCCTCGAAGACATTGCGGCAGTCGGACGCAGGCGGGCGACGCGAAGGGAGCCGGCGGTTCGGGAGGCACAGGCTGCGACGGCTAGCACGTGCGCATTTATAAGAGGAGGGGGAGGGTTGTTCCTGATGGGGATCCTGATGGAGGTCCTCGAATGCAGCCGCATGACCTCGTATTGTGTTGATGACTGAGGCGCGAAAGCCGCGCACCTCAAAGTACCGCCGGACGGGTGGCCTTCGCAGGCGCAGATAGGCCGGAACACCCCACTGTAGCTCACGAACGGGGCCCTAGAGCGAGCGGCCCCCCGCTTAGCAGTAGGAAAACTCACCACGGCGGCTGCGCGGCCTGATTAGTCGGCAGGCTCCGTCCGCGTGGACCCTCGTAAGTCGTGTGCCCCTTCTTTCGTTGTCAATGGCCGGCTGCTCGCCACCTGGCTTCTCGCTCCCTCCCCCCCTGTCCAGCCGTGCTGCAGCAGCGCGAAGGCTTCCTAACCATCTGCCACTTCTACCGCCTTGTGTCGGCCTCTAAAATCGTTACCCGCAAGCTGTCGATCCTGCTGGCCCCGTCGTCGCCCGCCCGCCCCGTCACGCCCGCTCGCCCGCTCGCGCAGCCCGCGCGACCTGGGCGTGCCCTGCCTTGCCGGCCTCGTGCTCGTGCCTCCATCGCCCGTCGCCCGCAGCCTTCGTCTTCGCGGCGACGCGGCCGCCGCTGGGATCTGTTGTCCCTGTCGCTCGTTCATATCCTGCGTACGCGCTCCGCACACGCGCCTTGGCTCTCACTCCGCCTCTTTGACGACGGCGATTGACAATAGCTTCTGCTTCCGCGCCCCGGTCTCTGTGCACTCCGACTTGGCTGGCTTAAGGCCGTCTTAAGCCCTTTCCTCCCCCTTTTACCTTGGTATCCTCCGCTCCCCTGAACTCAGGGTCGTTCCTCGCCTGGATCCCGCCCTCCTCCCTTGCGACGGCCAACGGCTGGGCAACAAGTCCTAAGCAGACCTTCCGACGTCCCCTCACCGATTCCTGAGCATAGCCGACGCCGCCTGGCCGGGCTGTCCTCACCATGGATCTCCTAAGGCAGGCTTCCTCAATGGTGCCTGCAACAAAGACGCCGCAGCTGCTCGCGCCCGACCAAGTACGCGGCACCTCCCGACGAAAGGGGCTCGCTTCGCGGTTAGCCTTTTTCCGCCGGCCCCTAAGATTACGTGGCAACTCGACCGTGTCCATTCCGCTCGGCGTCGTCATTGTATTTCCATTGCTCGTCGTCGTCCTCATCTTGGTTCTTTTTGTTCGGCATCCGAGCTCTCCGGCCAAAATACTGATGCCCGCCGGTGCGCCACCGGCGATACGGTCGGTGCACAAACCGCCTTTCTCACTAGATCTTTTCTTCTGATGGCGCTCTGTTCTACAGAAAAATAAGCGAAAAACACGACAAGGTCTTTGTTACGGGATGTCTCGAGCCCGATACCAGCCAGCCTCAAGCCAACGCCGCATTTGTCGTCTTGGCCAGGAACAAGGAGCTAGATGGTGTCATTCAGTCTATCAAGTCGGTCGAGCGCCACTTCAATCGCTGGTATCACTATCCCTACGTCTTCCTCAACGACGGCGAGTTCGACGACCACTTCAAGGAAACAGTCCGCAATTACACCTCGGCCACCGTGGAGTTTGGCAAGGTGGGGCCGGACATGTGGGGTTATCCCGACTGGATCGATCCCAAGGTCGCCAAAGAAGGCATCGCAAAACAAGGAGATGCAGCGGTCATGTACGGCGGTCTGGAAAGCTATCACGCCATGTGTCGTTTCTATTCCGGGTCAGTGTTGCCTCGGTCTCGGTGGCATAGCCTCCCGTGCTTTGACTGACGCGAGCGCAGCTTCTTCTACAAGCACGAACTATTGCTCAAGTACGACTGGTACTGGCGGGTGGAGCCGGAGATCACCTACTTTTGCGATATCACCTAGTGCGCGCGCCATGAGATGAGCAGTCCCCCATCCCTCTGTGGCCGCTCACTGACACGCTGCGTAGCGACCCGTTCCTCAAGATGATCGAACACAATAAGACATACGGCTTCACCATTGCAGTAAAGGAACTACGTGAGACAGTGCCCAACATCTTTCGGTATGCTTCCGCCTACAAGCGCGTCAACAACCTGAAATCACAGGGTCTCTGGGAAATGTTCGTCGAGCCTCAGGATCCTGTCGAGGATAAGAACAAAGAGGGTGGTCCAGGCGCCGAGGCTCCCCACGATGACGCCAAGAAAAATGCACTGCCAGATATCGACCTGCAGGCCATGGAGGGTGAAAAGTACAACATGTGCCACTTTTGGTCCAACTTTGAAATTGCCCGCCTCAGCTGGTTCCGCAGCCAAGAGTACAACGCCTTTTTCGAAATGATGGACCGCAGCGGAGGCTTTTGGATGGAACGTGTCAGTCTCTCGCTCGAAAATACATGGCTAGTTAACGGGCTGACTCGCTGTCGTAGTGGGGTGATGCGCCTATTCATTCGCTTGCCGCCGGCGCTCTCTTGGCTCCACGCGACATTCACTACTTCCGCGACTTTGGCTACAGGCACACGACAATCCAGCATTGTCCCGCCAACGCACCAGCGCGACAGCTGCCTCGTCAACCGTACCTCGAGACAACAACGGTAGACGAGAAGAAACGGATGGAAGAGGACCAGTACTGGGAGAACTGGGATGAGGTCAAGGAGAACGGTGTTGGCTGTCGCTGTCGGTGTGACACCGACGTGGTCGATGTCGAGGGTAAGGAAGGCTCTTGCCTGGCCGAATGGGTAGACGTTGCCGGCGGCTGGGCCAGCCCTTGAGGGGAGAAGAGGCGAGGCAGACCCGTAGGTAAGGAGCGGAGACGACGTTTCGCAAGTGCGTACAGACCACGGCTTTGCTCTCAGCAGACTGACTGATACGGAACGAAGCCTCCAGCGAGGCCGGCGGCAAGAGCGAGGCCGGCACGAGCAGCGCCGCCAGAAGCCAGCACGGCGTGATTTAGGGGAAGTCGAAGAGGAGCCGTCAGCTGGTGTCGGAAAGGCGCGGAAATCTACATGCAGCGACGTCAGCGGAAGGGAAAGGGGAAACGGCGTTCTTTTGATTTCTCGAGCGGAAAACCAGAGCACGAATGCGTCAACGTCAAAGCGTGCTACATCTAAGATAGGATGACGATCTTGGCGAGGCACGGTGTACGCATCAGAGTTATCATGGGTCAGACATGGCTGTCGCTGATAGACGTGGGAATAGCATTTCTGATTTGCAGCAGCGAGACGTCAGGCTGTCAGTTTTGTTTTCCCGGAAGAGGGGGCTACGCCTTGCATTCAATCTTGTATGCGGAACTCCTTGCACATTTTTATACTGCATTAGCCAACAGCCTTAATCATAGTGCACAGCGGTGTGAGTCTCGTTGGGAGAAGCTATGTGGAGCAAGTTTTTCGCCTCGATTGTAGGTAGTGCGATGTCGTCGCCGCCTGTGGGCCCGAGGCAGACTTCGGCCATCAAACGGCTTATACCCATGTGTTCGTACGAAGTATGCACGAAGTAGGCAGGTCAAGATGCCTCTCTCAAAGGGGCCTTGGGGCAGGGGGGCCTTGACAAGAGGACGTTGATTGCATTGCCACTGTCGTTAACAAGACGCGTCGACCGGGTTTTGTCTTTGCTGGGTCGTGAAAAGCTTGTAGCCTGAGGCATGATTTTTTATGGGTCCGGAAAGCGGACCAGCTGCGACGTGGTGAGAAGTTGAGGCGCGAGAAAATTGCTGGTTTCAACGCCAAACTGCGCCGCCATGGCTCTCAAGCTTCTGCCGCTCAACCGAATTTTCAGAAGCAGGACTAAAACAGTGCGGCCGGTGCTCCCCTCACTAGCGGCTTGTCTCACCCGCTTCGTCGTCCAACACACACGACAAGCCTCGATTCTCGGACGCCTTACCAACAACCCGGGAGCGGTCAAGAGAAGAACGCGCGTCGGTCGAGGGCCTTCATCAGGGCACGGAAAGACATCCGGTCGGGGAAATAATGGGCAAAAGGCGCATGGAAAGGTGCATTCGTGGTTTCAGGGAGGCCAGACGCCCCTGATTATGAAGCACGGCAGAAAGGGATTTGATAACGTGTGAGGGCGCCGAAGAAGCCGCAGACGGGAGGCTAGAGCAGAGGACAGACAGTGGGCCGCTTTATGGCTAACAAGGAGATCTAGGCGCGCGCCACAAATGTCAGAGGTCAACCTCGACACGATCCAGGAGTGGATTGATCTGGGGCGGCTCGATCCGACGAAGCGGATTACACCCAAGGAACTGATCGAGAGCAGGGTCACGAGCGGGATCAAAGATGGCGTCAAGGTGCTCGCACGCGGCGGTGCGTGTCTCAAGCAGCCGATCGATGTCATGGTGTCACGCGTATCGGCCAAGGCCATCGAGGCCATCGAGGCGGCCGGTGGCAGGGTGGTGACGAGATACTACACCAAGCTGGCCATCAAACGGCTGGTGGAAAACAAGTCTATCAACACGGACAAACCGCTGCTGGTGGGAAAAGAGCACGTCGAGACAGTGCTGGCGCAGGCGAGAAAGATGGGGTTCCCCTACCGGCTACCGGACCCGACAAGTCGGCATGACATCGAATACTACCGCGATCCGGCGCACAGAGGATACCTGAGCCATCAGCTTGCGCCCGGAGAGTCGCCCAGTCTATACTTTAGGGTCCCTCCGGAGCGCAAGGCTAAGTACGAAAAAACCAAGGCAGGCGGGTCAGGTGGCGAGACGCTGTGGTGAGCAAGGAGGGATAGGTAAGAAGAGGGGGAGGAGGAAGTCGCTATCCCAGAACGAGATGCATTGGCCCAATTTTGATACGATGAGGAAACATAGAGGCAAGAGAAGTTGGTTGGCGTGCAAAGTCCGTCTCGGACCCACGTATCCGGAGACTCTGAGCAGGCTGGAGATGGATGCACCATGGCATACGCCAGGGCAGACGAGGCTGAGGTTGGGAGATGCTTCACCCGAAGTTGCTCTTCCGATGCGGGGCACGTTGGACCGAAGAGAGTCGATCTCCCGACCAAAGCCAAGCCTCACTAGCCACAGCGACTGCACAGGGGAACGTGCGGCACGGTAGTGGCCCGACCTTCCCCTTTTCCGGGAAGGGGGGGCTCCAGGCGGCTGAGCCACCGCCTGGAACGGGTATCGAGGTCCTGTACGAAGTACGTACATACTTGGTAATTAGCGGGTGCCCCCCAAATACTACGTCGACTCGGCTCCCCTGGCCTCAGCTCCTCCACTCTGCGTGCTTGAATGACGATGACCTGAGGGCAGCCATCGGATGCGGAATACGACAGCGAACTTGGCTGTTGGGCATTTGCTTGCACCTACGCCCGGGCTCTCGAGAGGTGCCGCTTCCAGACGCCTTCTACGTTCAATCGGCAGCCGGCCGCGCCCAGCCCAGTGCAGGCGACGACGGGAGCGGACGACAGGGCCGGCGCAGACGCGCATACCGGCGTCGGCGTGACTCGTGAGAGCTTTCTGTGACTGCAAAAAGAAGCCGTGGGAGTCCATTATGTCGCTCTTTGGATCGTCTCCTCCGGCGGGCCATGACGGCGGGTCCACAACGGCGGGCGATCTGGAGCGAGGCCGTGGGCCCGAGCTGTTCGGCAAGCCGGCCGCGCAAGATGCATCCTCGGCCGGGCTCTTCGGCGACGGTGGCGACAGCGAGACGTCGCCCTGGGAATTGGTCACCCCGCGCAAGAAGCAGAGACGGGCGGAGATGATACGCAACCTGCTCTCGGCGGCCGAGGTGCCCGAGAGCTACGCCGAGGCATTTGATACGGTCCTACGCGAGGACGGAAGCTCGGGTGAGGTGCCGGCGAGCGGAATCGCCAAGCTGTTTGCCATAGCTCGTCTCGGCGTAGATTCCCAGGCACGCATCATGAGCCTCATGGACGCCGACGGCGACGAGCTCTGCCGTGAGGCTGGGCCGCGACGAGTTCAACGTCCTTCTGGCCTTGATGGGGCTCGCGCAGGAAGACGAGGTCATCAGCCTGGACGGTGTGGACGAGAGACGACGAGGCAAGCAAAGCTCTCCTTCCTTGGGTTTTCTTTGGAAGGGGAGTGTTTTTTGCCACCCTCATTCGGTGCCTCTTTTACAACGGCCAGCCGCCTGCTGGCTGGTCCCCCAAGTCGGCTCCTGGGCGTGGCGGCTGAGCCCGTTTGATTGGCTGTACCAGTTGTGCCGCCTTTTGATACCCCTTACTCGCACCCTGTTACGGCCAGAGCCAAGACAGCTGGCGGCTAACCGTGCCGTCTCACGCACAGACCTCCCGCGGCCCAAGCTTGCAGGCCTCACCGCCGAGCCTATCGCATCACCCGTCGCGGAGCTCGCAGCAAAGCCAGTACCGGCGTCGTCGAAGCCGCGGCCGTCACCGCAGATGGAGGCGGAGGCAAACATCTTGCGACCGGCCATGGACGACCCCGAGGAGGATTCCTGGAACACGCCTGAGGTGCACAAGGATCGCGAGCATGGCAAAGCCAACGGCAGCCACGGCGCCGGCGGCCCCAACGGTTTCGGAGACGCGTCGCCCCAGGCGCTGGGTCTCAAGACGTCGGCCACACGCAAATACGCCGCGGCGGCAGCAGGTCGTGCCGGCGCTGTCGACACAGACGCGTCGGCGGGCGCCTCGGCCGCCGCACAACATGGTTCATGGAGCTACTACTCGGCCCCAGGCACGACCGCCGGCGGCGTCGGCTTTCCTCAGCAGTCATTCAACGCCGGCGGCAGCGCTACGTACAGTGGAGACGGCAATGGCGACCGAGCTCCCGGCGATGTAGCCGCTGCCGCCGCCGACTCGTTTGGGTCCAGGAATAAGCGGTGGTCGTACGGGGAACAGCCTAGAAGAGAGGATCGTCGTCATGCTGATGCCGGAGAAGGAGGGCATCTTCCTCTTCCAGCATCACAACTACGAGGTGGCCAGCCAGAGACGCGGGAGCAAGGTGATTCGCCGGTACAGCGACTTCGTCTGGCTGCTGGATTGTCTGCAGAAGCGCTACCCCTTTCGCGTCCTGCCCTTGTTGCCACCGAAGCGGGTGGCGATGAACGGGAACCACTTGTCCAACGATGGTGCCTTTATCGAGAAACGGCGGCGGGGCTTAGCCAGGTTCCTCAACGCCCTAGTGAGGCACCCGGTGCTGAGCCAGGAGCAGCTGGTCGTCATATTCTTGACGGTGCCGACGGTGAGAAATGACGGATTTTCCCCCTTCCGCCGCGCGTCTGGAGGAGCCATGGACACTGACGGTAGACGCACGCAGGAACTCGGCGTGTGGCGGAGGCAGGCCACCATTTCGGTACAGGACGAGTTTGCCGACAAGGAGCTGCCGGAAGGATTGGAAGACTCACTGCCGGCGACGCTGGAGGACCTGTTTTCTCGCAATCGGTTGGGCGTGCGTCGGTCTGCCGAGCTCTACATCAACGTGTGCAACAGCATGGATCGTCTGGTGAAGCGGACGGAGGGAGTGGCGGCTGACCACGCGCGCGTCGCCATGGTGCTCAGCTCGTTGACGGAGACGTCGTCAGACACATACGCCAGCGACACGAGCGAGGTGCCGCTGCTCAACGATGAGCTTACGGCCATGAGCAAGCACCTTCGGACGTGCCAGACGCTGCTCGAAAACGAGAGCCGTGGCTGGGACGAGGGCGTACTGGAGGACATCAAGCGTCAGCGCGACGCTCTGGTCAGCGTGCGTGACATGTTCGACCGGCGTGAGAGGCTCGACAGGGACAACATCCCGTCGCTGGAGCGAAGGATTCAGGTCAACGAGTCGCGGCTGGCGAACCTGCGGCAGAAGCCCGAAGGCTCGGTCAAGCCCGGGGAGATCGACAAGGTAGCCGAGGCGATTATCAAGGCGAGTCTTTTTGAGCTGAGAGCGCACCTCGCTCGTTCCACTACTTTTTTTTCGCTTTCGCTAACGACTGGGGTGGGGGTGGAGAGCGGGAGAGAGAAAACGCGCAGGACAAAGAGTCGATTGTCTAACAACACAACCGGTCCGTCTTCGTCAAGGAGTGCGTGCGCGACGAACTGGTGACGTTTCAGATAACGCAGTACCACATCGGCCGGTGGAATCAGGACTGGGCGGGCGAGCGCGTCAAGTACGCGGAGATGCTGGCCGACAACTGGCGCCGCCTGCTCAACGCGCTCGAGGGCATGCCTCTGGGTCGGTTGAGGCAAGAAAGGGAAGGAGTCGGAGCCAGACGGCGAGGACGGGCTGCGGGGCGACGAAGACGGAACGAGCGAGCCAGAACGAAGGGAGTACGGGAAGATTGTCGACAGCCAAAGGTCGGAGGCACTACGAGTGCATATCTCACAAACTTGCGCAGACGCGCGGACACGGACATTAAAGGGCAGCCTTGTAGACAGACAAACGCGCACACACACGCACGCACGCACATAGACATCATGCACATAGACACATGTATGGACACGCACGCCGTACGCACCCATGACCCGCACGTAGGCAGGTGTTGCGTCACGACAGGTGGACACACCACAGAGTGTATTGCAGAAAAGCGGGCTCGTAAGACGAGGACGAGGACGAGGACGAGGTCATGAGGAGGTGGCCGCAGTCGAGGCCTCACCAGCCATCGGTGAAGGCGCCGTGGTTGGCGTCGCCCACCAGCCGGGCGTACTTTGCCAGGACGCCGCGGCGGACGCGGGGCTCCGGGGCGGTCCACTCGGCGCGGCGGCGAGCCATTTCGGCGTCCGGGACGTCGAGGTCCGGGCGCTAGGCGTCGGCGTCGATGGAGACGAC
>KN173757.1:197022-217309 GCA_000758425.1 Nilaparvata lugens yeast-like symbiont | reverse complement strand
CGCTGCTCTGTTGCTTTCCTATATTTGGCTACCGCGAGCTGTCTCTAAGTGTGGTACCTGTTGTATCGATGTAGTGGAGGTCGCTACTTGAGCCATATTTTGTGCGAAACACCTTGAGTGCCTGGAGATTTTTTGGGGGGGCCCGGGGGGTGGGAAGGCTTCGTCAAGACGGGGACATTGCCATGGCAGTTGTGTTCGTAGCTACGTACTCGCAACTCGCAGGCGAAATGGCCCGTGCCTTATACGGGGGTCGGGGTCGCCTCGGGCTGGTAGAAGAGACACGACCCCAAAG
Source organism: Nilaparvata lugens yeast-like symbiont (assembly GCA_000758425.1). NCBI lineage: Eukaryota > Fungi > Ascomycota > Nilaparvata lugens yeast-like symbiont. Next base: position 217,017 of record KN173757.1, on the reverse strand, counting down.
GATTAGAAAGTCTCCACGACCAGGCAAAAGGCTCACACATGTGGCTTTGGGACTTAAAAACATGCACCAAGTAACCGCGAGGACCCGGACTACCCTGTACCCATACGAGCATCCCGGCAAGCTGGGCCATCCCTAGACTTAATACCAGCCCGTGCGCCCTCGGGCGGGCAGAACTGATGCAGACGCAGCAAGTGGACAATGCGACACGCCAGTCTCGCTAAGACTCACGTTACCTCGGTTTTCTGTATCATCCAGAATTGGCGAAGCTGACGAGATTAGTATGTATTTTGCCGAAACTCGACCGTTGTTGAAGATGATGTAACCTTTACAAGTGGGGCATTTCCCCTGGCTCATAGTTTGCGGGATCATTAGTATCTCCTTGCGCGTATCTCGGGAAAACTCAAGTTGATCGAGAAAAAAATGCAATCCAGCAAAGATCATTCAAACCGAGTAGAATTCTCATAGATTTTTCTCCGCATGTCGCTCCCCGGCGCAGAAGAAACACATTGACCTTTCGCTCGACTCCTAGTCCTCTGTCCACCATCGATCGCGCTGCTTTTAGTTTAAATAGCCTCGCTTCAGCAATCTCTCTGTCCTTTTCCATCAGCACACAAAGTGACTCTAGGGCACGAGATGGGAGGATCGATCTTTCATGTCTCCTATAGCTACCCCCCTGCTCCCAACGCGAATATATACATGTGGTTGTGAAATCTCGTGACACTGCGCCAAGGATCTGTGAATTTGGGAAGAAAAACGACTACCTTGCAGGGGAGCGACGGATAATAGTACATCCGTGTAGAACGAGACGAGGCTACATAAAGAGATAGAAGGCAGCAATAGCCACTTGGGAATCTTCTCTTGCATCCATCCACATCAAAGAGCCTCCCTGCAACCTGCATGCCGCAAGGAGCAGCAGGCCTAGAAGCAACTGAGCGGACCTAGTATGTTCATTGATTGATATATTTTACGTCGTGCGGTACGTGGAAATCTGTGTGTACCATCCCCAAAGAGCGAACTGCGCGGGAGCACGCGCTAATCGTGCCTGGCAGTTCGATCGGTCATATTCTAAGCCGCGCCGGCCGTCGAAGGGTTCGAACCCGTCAAACCAAGCCGAACCCGATCCACGACACCGTCAGAAGTGCGTGCGTGTTCGGGGTTTCCGCCGCTCCCTCGCCATGTTCCGGAGCGGAATTGTCCTACACTTCCCGGGCCCGGGCCGCTCCCACCACTGTCCGGCACGTCCAACGCCCGCAAGCCGTTAAAGGAGTATTGTGAAAAGCCAGAGAAAAACTGCGTTAGAATAAATCTGGCAAGGTCGGGCTCATGAGCAATGCATTTCGCAGATGATGCATGAGCTTTCGAGGCTACGTGGCAGGCCAAGAAGAAAACTACTTCGCCAACGTGACTAACGTGAAGCTCCTCGCGATAATTCCTCATCAATGGATGCCCTCTTTACTCTTAATTTTCTCAGCCAAGGTGTCGCTCGTGTTGAAAGTGTCTCGCTCGCTATCAGCAGTACTAAATATGACGCGACGGGCGCCCTAAGATACAATTTTGCGATGCCCAAAGGGCCACGATTATCACGATCAGAGCAGCGCTAGCGGCAATACGCAAGTCTCCAAGCGGCGCCGCAAGACGAGAACCCAGACGACCTCCTGTGAACAAAAGCTCATCCTCCAGTCTAGCCACCGGGGGCCATAGACCGTGCGATTGCCCGGCAAGCCTCATAATCATGGCTTCGCGCCTGCTATTACACGCAGTAAATATCGGATTCATCCTCTCAATCATCTTTCCGATCACAGTATTTACCTATACAATAGGGACCTAAGATCCTTCCTCATCGCCTCTTATCTTCGAGGGCACTCATATGAGCAGCTGGAGCTCATAGGCATTACTGGCCAGCTTATCCACAATATCCTTGCCACATCGCGTCTGTGAGCTTGATATGCGCACGCCAATCACTGTCATTCACGGTCAGCTCTACGATCCTTCTCTTGGCCTCTCTTTTTCTGGTTATGGTGATCAGGATTGCAGTTTTACGCAACTCTTCATCGCACTTTGAAAGGCATACCGGAACATGAGACAGTCTGACTGTACCTACTAGACCAGTCACTTCAATACCCCACTTCTCAGCATTTGCGGCTCAACACCCGAACAAGCAACCTTGTTGTTTTCCTCGATATTTCTGAGTGGAGGGTTTTTCCCCCAAGGCTTGGAACGCACTAGTCAACTCACCTAGTGAGGCTGTATTCAATGCTCGGCTCAAGGTTTTCACTACAGCGGGCACTCATCCACCACGGGCAGTCTCGTACGCTATGAGGACTTGGATTGGCCCCTGGAAAGTCAAATATTGTACTGTATTAACTTACATTGATCGCTTCAGGTACCTCGGGCGTACGACGGCCTCGGTTGTCAGAGGCCCACACTCATCAACGAAGGCCTTCCTTTGGTCATCAACAAGCGACCTGACCTCAATCTTCCAGCGCTTCCAGTGTTTCTGGCGTCATCAGGCGACAGACAAAACATAAGCACAATGCTATGAACCACAAACATCCGATCACGAAGCTCAGGCCGGTTTTTGCGAGTTTACAGTCAGATCTTTCCTCATGGGCACTCAAGGTTGAAGCGGTCTCGAAGCGGGATTCTGTTCCAGCTCACAGAGGTTGACGAATTTGGTATTCGCCAAAAGCGTCAGGTTCGGGCCAACTGCGCGGTTAAACCACTTCCTCGTCCACGGCAACGGGTTCCACGGCAAGGGCCGACCCAAGGGCTCAATCAATCTCGAATCACTTTCTGGAAGCCTCCATAGGCACACGGCGAGACTTATTATCACACGAGATTGCTGAATGCATCGAGCGTAGCGAGGCCACCATTGTATGTGCCGGTCGCACTCACAAGTACACAAACCATGGCTATTGCTGCTTATACCGCTATCACGAAGCGTGGGCTTGACCACTACGAGGCTCATGGGGATAGGTACGAGCCAGGCACAAGCATGCCTTGTGCGTATCAGCGGCCTGCACGCCGCACTTCCGATCCTGACGACACTGAGGCATTTGATGATGAGACATCCGACGGTGAGCTAGCTGGCCCGGATCATTCACAAGGGTCCTATTCACATGCGTCTCTCACAGTCGGCAGCAGCAGGAGTGGCACATGAAGATAACGAGCTTACAAGTTGGGATGCGATGATCAGGGAGGTAGAGGACGAGGCGTATTTGCGGCGCCGTGTGCATAGAAATAGATTTTAGCTTGGATTCAATGGCAAAATACGTTTGTAAATAGCCTTTTTTAATTGTGGCTGAATGTCTCTTGAAAAGACGCGTGTGCAATTCGGGAGTCACGTATATGGACGGGTGGCCTATATGCACTTGAGGGCCAGACCTCTTTGCTAATGGATACTCTGCCAAGGACAAAGGGATAAGCCTTCTTCCCCTGCATCTCATAATCAGAACCCTGTCTTGTTCAGGGAGACCAGCTGGCCCTGGCAAAGGGCTTCCGGGGACTATTATCCCAAGATATCTTCATCATTTTTCATTATTTGAGAAGGGAAGTTGGACTGCGTGCACAGCAGTAAGTGTTCCACCGGCGAGATCTTGGCCAATATTTCCCTGGCCTGGTCGGGCTACCTTGCGCCATAGCCTTCCTGAAACCACCAAGATGGGTACTATTTATTCTACATTATCAGGAAGGGACCCGAGGCATCTAGTATAGGTTTTGTTTTATTTATCACCCTAAAAATCTCGGGCGAATCGGTTGAAGGAAACTTGTGGTTTCCGCAAAGTGACCGTTTGAGCCCCTCGAAAAGGCCTCTCCACTTGATGCTGACAATGCTTTCCGTCTCAACTCATGACGCCCGAAGATCCTTCTCACGGGGTTCAACCGGCTCCCTCGGGGCTCGTCCCTACAGCGCGCGGCGTAGGAGAGCTCTTTGAGGAAATGTGGTTGATTGATTGTTCCAGAAAGAGAAGGGAAAGCTATATCCGCGACCTTTCGGGCTCCTACTATTTATAGATGTGCGTGCCCTACTTTGGTCACGTGAAATATGCTTCCTTTTCCACCAAATCCACGGATCCTCACCCCCACCCAAAAAGACAGGCGCAAGAAGGTATGCATTACCCAGCCAGGTTGAAAGCAACTATGAATTCTGATTGCTTGATCCTTGAACAGAGAAAATCTCTATCACTGGTACTTCTTTTGAGAATTTGGGCCGATGTCCTTCTCAAAAGCACCATATGAAACCTGTAGGGAAGAAAGAGCCTTCAGACCAACCCGAAGGATCGACAACAGGACTATGGCTGTGATGAAGCCCATGAAGATGCCTTCAAAGTCGACTTAGTCTCCATCAAAGCTCTGAAAATAGTAGAAAACGTGCGTACCTGGTGTGAAGAACTGGTACTTCTCAAACAGGTGCAACTTGTCCCACTCAGAATTGTTTTGGCTTCGTCGTTCAGATGAGACATTAGTGTCACGCTTCAAGTCCATGTGTACCGGCTCAATAAATTGGGACTCGTAAACCGGCTCGATAAGAATGGAAGAGAACAATATAGTGTAGCTCCCACTCGCGGTAACATTCATGATCTGACTCGCGAGCCTCGCATCTGATTTCAAATGAGTCTTCTGATCCAGTTTATGGTGGACTTGACGGTCTAAACACACCATTTTGGGACAATACGCGGTTTCTTCCCCCAGCAGATAATGGTGGCAAGTTGACCGCAGCAATGCCGACTTCTTTGCCCTTGGAAGCGCATGCAGCACCGACATGTTGAGCAAGATCAATTCCGCCCAAGTTCCCAAGGACTTCGGTCACCTCAAAACGACTCTGAACGCGTGGGTCATAGGCGGCTCGGCAAAGATGGGACATGAGGCACTCTTCGGTTGAGCGAAAGTCGCTGGCGCGGACACCTGGCTGAGCGATGATGAGATATTGGTTCGTCGGACATGTCGACAAAACTTGTGTGGTATATTTCAGAACTTCAGAGCTCGTCTGGATCCGGTTCTTTTTGGGGACATCGCGAACCCTGGAGGAGGTCAGCGCGTTTCCGACATTCGCTTATGAGTAGTTTCGCGGCCAGAGGGCGCTGACTTGGACGTCGACAGTAGAAACCACGGAGCCGAAGGTGATACGGCTACCGAAGCACCCGAAAGCGCCAGAATCCCGGAAATAATTTGCAATCGCATCGTTCCAAGCGCGGAAGTGTCTTGAGCTCTCCGCGGCGTACATTTACTTCATGAGCAAGAACGCAGACGTTGGGCCATCGAGATATGTACGTTGAAGTGTAGCGGGCACAGCACAGTACACTATAATAGATTAAATATAACATTAGTAACAATTCAGCCTGTATACTGATAAGGAGAGATTATAACTAGTTAGTATTCAAAATGAAAACGCTAATTTTCAATAGTGTGGTGCATTTAGTAAAATCAGTAAGCCACAAGAGCAAGCGCACCAGTATCTATTAAAGGCCAAAAAGGAGCTGGATAACTAACTAATTCTTAGACCGGTTTGGCTGATTAAAAAGTGTGACTAACCGATGCTAGTTAATCGCACGACCTGGCTTCGATGTTTTGGGGATATTTCTGCTTTCCCCTTTCGCTCTTTTTCCTCATGTTCCCGTTGTTCATTGGAAGCCAGCTTTGCGAACATTGCTTGACCGTTACATATGTACTCCTTTGATACGCGAGGAGGCCGACTGAACCTGACTGGGCGCGTCGGGGGTGCCTCTGAGCGATCCTATCTGCACCATAAGCTACCAACACCTACAAATTGGCAGGCGCCGGCCAAAAGGGTAAAGATAAGATGTCTAGCTCGACCTAGAAGATTAGACGTCAAAACCCGCTGCGGTAGCTCGGCAGTCTCTCAGCACACTTGAATGTTACAGCCAATCTTGGCGAGGAAAAGGACTGATCTGAATGACTCCATGGCTTCCGTACACGAGCTCAGTGCACGGCCTCTTTGGCTGCCGCAAGGCCCCGTAGCCCAAGTTACATTAGCATTCCTGGCTACGAGGAAAGCTGCTGCTCCCAGAGAGGGTGCGGCTCATAGTAGAGGTCAATTGCAGGCGGCAGCATCACATCATAAATCGAGCTTGACGCAAAATGCTCTTTTGTAGCTTTGCCAATCACACCAGCCTCTACCTTCGCAAAGCCCTAGCTGTAAAGCTACTGCATGTCCCAAATAAAACATGCTCTCTTTCAGGTCCAAAGTTCATCCCTGAATAAATATGCACATTGCCTGCTCTCTGCACTCCAAATAATCATGTTCGTCTTCCTTTTGATCGACTCATTGATGGTCAAGTATGCATTGTTTTGAGCCCGCGACCCTAATCATCATCTTCGTCTGCTCCTTGATCTGTTCATCGACGGCTTTTTCTGTCCGCCCTCATAGTAGTCATCTGTTTTCCCCGCCATTTGTCCGAATGCTTTTTCACTCCCCCTGCTAGCTGTCGAATAGTCAATAAATTAACTGACGCTTGTTCGCCAATCACGAGGAAATTCTCACCATGCTCCGATTGGCGGAGCAATTCTAGTATGCACCGAGGTCGAAATCATCCTTGAAACCGCCATTCAGCAACGCACAGGCAATACGAGTTCGTTGATCCGTCATGTCATCTGCACTGTAGCTGTGAATGGGACTCAAGCCCAGGGCCAAGCACATGGCATTTGTTATGGTGAAAACACCACAATCGTATCCATTCATTTGGGCGGGTGCTTCCGTTTCGACCACCATCCACTCCGAACTTACGAACCTTTCACCGAGAATGTCTTCGATCCATGCTAGGGTAAGATTGATAAAACGTTGAGACCCTCGCGGGCTGAGCGAATCAATATGTGTGATCATCCTCTTCGTGGGGCGGACCACGAGGAGGGTCCAATGGGCGTTGTCGCAGATTGGAAACAACATCGTCTCCACATCGAGAAAATTACTCCTCGTCACGCCGCAGCGCCGAAGTCTTCGCTCAGTTCCGAGGGGCCCTTTGTGAAGGAGGTCCTTGAAAAGAACGAATTGACTGCAAGACATTTACGCGTTTGGGTCCGGACGTCTTCAATACCTGCCGCTTGATTCACGGCTCTGTCGATCCAAATGATCGATCCGTTGATGATCTCATCATTGAGCCATGAACATGGCGTGAGAACCGAGAAAAAGTCGTGCCGCCGCAAATCGCTCCCTTCGCCTGTTTTGGCCAGGATCCTCGTGTGACCCGCGCTGGAGGCAACTTGAGCTTTTTGCATCCAATTATCATTGACCGGAGAAATGAGAGGGATGTAGGGCTTGCGTAGGCCACCGGTCTTGGCCCTGATTTCTGCCTGTTCTCGCTGCTCATGATACTTAGCATTCCTTCTCTCAGCAGGTTCCTGGGTTATAGGACCCACTTCCTCTGCTTTCCTACGGCCTTCTTCTAGGGCTTCTGCAGCCGCTCTGAGCCGTGCTTCCTTGGCTTTTTGCTGTAAAGTTTTCTGCTCGGCTTCTTGCGCAAGCTGACTCGCCCTATATGAGTCATCTATGCGGTTCTGCTGAAGCAGGTCCGTGACAATATCAACAGGTGGACGATTATTGAGGCCTTGCGTGCATGGAGCATTCAGACTTTCCAAAATGCGCGAAATCCTGGCCATTGAAGAATGAATCTTCTCATCAAGTCCATCGCGGAACTCAACACCTGAATAATTGCTGCGAGACTCGTATGAGCAGACACTAGTGACACCTGAACACTCACTGTGGTATTCCTCCAGGCTTGCGATTGGCGGATAGAGGCCGAAAACATATGTATCAATGTTATGCTCATGTGTAATCTCATCGTCCGAGTAAATGGAACGAGAACTGTCCAGTGTGTCGACGGCATTTGTAGTATTTGGGCCTGCCTCGATCTTTTGGGCCTGATTAAATTCCTTCGCAACTTTCTGGGTGATATCTTTAGATTCAATGAAGACTGGGGCCGTATCAAGCTCTTGTGGGTGGTCAACATCTTCCGAATCCTGCTGAACAGGTTCTTTGACCTCATCAAAGGCGGGATAGGCTCCAGGCATGCACTCCTCCCGATAATTATTGGAAACGACGAAACTCGGAATTGGTCGATCATAAATCAGAGCAATCAGATCTTTCTTGGCACGCTTGACAAATTCAAGTGGAAATTCCATCCGAGGGTGACTTCCCTCTATCCTCATGATCTGCTCAAGAACCCACTTCAGGTGAGGTGCGGCGAGGAACTCCCGTACGTAAATCATCTGGTGTATCATCTGATCGTCAAGCCCATATGCTTCGGCTAATAGGAGTGGCGGATGTAGCCCCTTTAGGCGCTTGAAGGTGTTCACGTTATAAAGAGTTGCCAAAATATCTATGCAGGCACTCAAGCACCTAAAAAACCGTCACAAACGTCTAATTGGTGTTCCACAAAGCGCATGTAATTCTGTGGCGAGTCAAAGACATAGGTCGTGACTAAAAAGAGACGTCGGTTCATCTCTGAGCGGGGATTAGTGTTGGTGATGCTGTGGATAATTCGGAGGTATTCGATAAAATTTTCCGAGTCTTTGACCAGGCCATGGATGATAATCTCGTCGGGCAGCCAATTGGCGTGGAGAGTCTCGATCTCACCAAAATTCTTCTTGTGACGCTTGTGCGAGCGGATTTCGGCGACAGTGTCCGAGGTAGCATAGTCTGTATAAAGGTCAGTCACCTGCAGTATCGCAGAAGAAAGGTACATAATGACCTACACAACCGAGCCACTTTGTGGCCAATTTTGGAGCAGGCGTTGGACACCATCCCGTTGATGCGTTCAGGGATCCGTGTGAGCCGACGACGCAATGCCTTGATACAGTCAGAAAGTTACGCGAAAAAGCGGTAGTGGAAAGATAGATGAGGCTGACTTGAGTTCCCTAGGTTCGGCAAGGAGCGACGTTCAGTGGTACGACGTTTAGAGGCTTGAGAGGATAGGAGACAGCTGGACAGTTGAAAGGTGGATAATTGTCAACTATTTTGTCAAGTGCCGCTATGATCTTGAAATCGATATCCTGAGCACGGCGTTTGCGAGTCGCAGAGCCATTGATCACAACGAATTGCTCTGTAGGGCTGGCTGTGGGCCTATCGCACAATGAACGGGGCATTTGCTGAGCCAAATCTGACACCGGAAGGTGCACGCTCTTGGGAGTGGCAACTTTCTGAAAATTTTTGGATTTGAATTGGCCTTTCCCGGTTCTCGCGAGTTTGGCTCGTTTCCGAGTGAAGCCCTGTGCAGGGCTAGCGCAGCGTACAGAGCCTACCACTTGCTTGGAATTGACAGCATACGGCCGATCGTGAGAGACAGGCGTAGCCTGCGGCTGTGTGGAGAGAGCTTCAGTCTGCGGCTCCGTAAGGCAGGCTACAAGCTTGATCTGCGACTGATTTAAAATGAGGCGTCCAAACTTGTTGTAGCGCCGGACTGTACCAAGCAACTCGGGCGGGATGACTTCCTCTAGCGGTGCCTCAGATGCATGATCTGGAGTATCCTCTGGTTGAGTTGTGCCAGCCGCCCGGGTGGAGGCGTCTTCTGGCTGGGATGCTTCCGCCACTTCGGTTATGATATCTTCCGTCTGGGGTGTGCCAGCCGCCTGGGTGGAGTCGTCTTCTAGCTGAGATGCGTCAGCCGCGCCTTCGTTGAGCTGATACACCTCTTCGCTGTACGAAAAAAGCGACGAAGGCGTGGCCAATGATGTGGCTTTTCACAAGGGGGAGGCGTAGCGATTATCTCCTGAGATGATATGACAGGGTAATCAGGAAGGCGTGGCTACTTTGGGGTACGAATATAGCCTGACACGCAGGCTTTCCGGTCCGCCAGTCGAGGAATTGGAGTGTCAGGCAACAGAAATTTAACGTGCCGCTGAGGAGCGACGGCCTGTTGCGGGACGTCAGGTTTTTGGGCCTCGTGCGAAGCCTTCGAGGCCTCTAGCTGCTGCTGAGCTTTGGGGGAGGTCTCAGGCTGCTGCTGATAGGCCTTCTGTGCAGTTCCGAGTCGTTGAGGAAAGATATCTTGCCACCGGAATGTTGCTTCTGGGTCAGGAGGATGAGGAAGCTGTAGCCCGCTACGTCGTCGAGCAAAGCCCGGCCACGGATGCTTGCCACCCGGCTGAGGCAACGATTCGGGAAGGCGCCGAGGGATGGAGTCCGGTGGTGGACTTACGCGATGCCGAGGAAGGCTGGCTAGCTCACGATTATTCCAGTTTTCAGGATACTCGATTGGAGACGGTATTCGCAGGGCCCAACGAATATCGGCGAGTGCAATCTTTCGGATAAGGCGCTCTGGACTTCCCGGTCTGCTCGGCTCAAATGGTCCTGGAGAGACCTCACGAATCACTTCAGAAATAGGCGAAGCCTGGCGCGGGGTGTTTATGAACCGAGTACCTTTGTAGAAAGGTTCTGTATTCTGAGGGCCACCAACGCAGTGACTGAGTTGGTGGCTGCGGCGTTCATTAGTCTCCAATTTTTCTAGAATACGCAGATAGCCCGGGCTGGGCCCGAAGTCAGGGGCCATGATGTCAAGGGCGATTGAGAAAAAGAGAACGCAGAAAGAATAAATACAAGCGAAGCAGAAGCCGAAGCTCAAGGCAAACTGCTGTTGTTTTCCAAAAATGGAGGCGCAAAGACAGTTGCGATGGCGTCAGTGCTTGCAAGTGGGTGTGCCCCTGGGCAGATTGATCGAGCAGAGGGCAGAGGAAAAAATGGCAAGCCGAAAGCAGAAGGGGAAGAGAAAAGCAATTGCTGTACTTGGAAAGAATTCTGTGGCTCGCATGCGCGAGGGGGATGCTTTATTACGTGGGTGCGACTGCGAACAAACTCTGAACCTCAATATGAGTGTGTGTGAGTTGGACGAAGAAAGAAGGAAACAATAGAAAGCGAGCAAAGACTCACTTAAATACCGGGAGCGGGGTCTTGTGATGAAGACGCGTCGTGAGCGGCCACAGAGAACGCGTCTTTCTTAGTTCGGCGCGTCGAGTTTGCCGAATTGACCGGATAGTGACTTGAAAATGTAGTCTCGTGATATTCGGTGTCGTGATATTCGGCGGAGTTTCGGCAGCTTTGTTGCCTGGCAGAACTTCGGCACAGCCCACTAGCGCGCTGCCAGCTGCTGTCAGCTGCTGGCAAAGCCACCAGCTGGCACTGACCTCGCTGAAAACGTAGCTCCGAGCCATGTCCGCAAAGTCCGCATATCACCTTGATGAAAGATGTGATAATCTTATCGCTCATTAAAAAAAATTCAGTTGCAAAACTCGAGGAGAGCGATGTCTTGCGACGGGGGGCAAGGCTGCCCACATTGCTCATCTTTCTTTCAGCCCAATCTTGGCAGCTTATGAGATACAATTGCCGGGACAGGCTGAGCGGTATGTGGTTCTCGCAATCCGAAACATAATAGAGCCATGTTTCATAGTACGCTACCCTCTGATTATTCGTCGCAACGTATAAGAGCGGTTGCAGGGCGTTTTAACTGCTGCGGGAGGCAGACACTTAAGCCAAGGACGGCATAAAGATGACGCTTGCAGGAATCTGTGGGATATGGCTTCAGTGAAATAAAAGGCTTTCGTAGCCTGGCTTACTGCTGCCGACCATGCGGTTGTCAAGAATACGGACGCCAAACGACTGGCTGGGCAGAACTGCGTGTTTCTAAATAGCTCTTCCCGAGAATGTACATCAACCTCCGACGACCACAAATCCCCTTACAAGCAGCCAGTTATCTTTTGTACATGGCTAGTTTCCAAGAGAATATCGTCTGTCTCCATCATGCCTGGTTATGCTTCAAAGCTGTGGCATGTTTAGTCTGCCCAACTTCTTGGTAAGAACCTCGAGAAATATTCGTTGAGGGAGTAAGCCGTGCCGTTCCCCTTAACCAGGCGCACCGTGGTTCCCACGTGCCCGTCCGGCCTCACCACTACGACGCCTGCCCTCTCTCGCGTCGAAACCCATCTTAGCATGCGCCGCTGCTTTTGCGTCAGGGACAAGGTGATCCCACAGGTCGTCAGCGTAGATGTGGTCTTGATAGTAAGCCAGCAATCCAGGCACGTCGCGTGAAATATCAATATCAGCTCTCTTGGCGGCAAGCACTGTACAGATAGTAAAAAAGCGGCTATGGGGGCTGTGAACATCGTCATGTGTATTCTTGCCCAGGTCTGGATACGTATATACTGCGTAAAACGATCGTTGGTCGGCAAAGCCCTTTGCAAAGTTTTGCAACAGGTTCCGCGTCACCATCGGATCGCCGCCAAAGACAAAGATGCGAAACGAGCCGTTCATGGGTACTTCCTGTTCCAGATGAACCACATTGGCGTCCACGACCCTTGTCACGTCCGAACTGGTGAAGATGCTGCCCGGAACAGGGCTGGTTCTTTCGGAAGGTATCGACAATGACTCTGCGATATGACTTGTGGACCAGTTGAGCAAGTTAGGTCCGTAGCAGGCTCCGTATCCGCTGATGAAGCGACAAGACTTTTTAAATGTCTTGATGAATTCATCGCTTTGATACTCGTCCGCCGTCACAGTAGACGACTCGTTTTGAGACGCGGATCGCTGTGAGAAAAGCTTCGAATATCGGTTGTCATAGTCGATAAGGGTCTCAGCCGTGCCTTTACGCTCGGACTTGTAGGTCTCAAGGAGCGCGCGTTTCGCAAAGCCGTCCTCGACGGCGTGAATCTTCCACGCCAAGTTGATTGAATCCGAGAAGGCTGTGTTCATACCTTAGCCCACTTTAGGCTGTTCATGTTTGGAGAAGATTGGGATTTTAGTGAATCAAAGACATACTTCGTGGTTGTGCTATGAGAGGAATGAAGGGTTCTCACGCTGTGGGTATGACACGCATGCCACCGAGAAAGACGCGATGGTCGAGTGTATATCTGCTCGAAATTCCTTGGCGTATCGGATATACTGAGTAACAGTCGACATGCTGCCACTCAATCCAATAAGGTTGCAGAATTTTCTGTGCCATATGTTGAATCTCCAAAGCTGTGGGTTTCCTTCTGGGATCCCAGTCGGCATCTATTGACGAGGCTAGGTGAACATAATGGCGAACAAAACCGTTTTCCCGCGGTATGGTCAGAATAGAACCATGCTCGCTATGGATTGTGCATTTCATCTGAGATATTTCAGTATGGGGCATGTATGTAGAGTCTGCCTAATGGTGCTGACCTTGATGTCGGGAAAATTATTCCGCACTGTGCCGTCCATCACGCCTCAGGTGTGATGGGTGCGATCGCGGTAGTTAAAGCCTATGTTGATTGAGCTACTGTCGTATCATTGATTTTGCCCCCTCAGCACCAAAGAGGTACTTGGCTCGGACGGTTTCGCTGAGCCGTCCGTCAATGTGGTCGAGCTGGACTTGTATTGGATAGTCAGAGTCTTCTCTTTCATCGGAATGGAAACCACGTATTGTCCATGGCCGTTGTATCTGGACTCCGTTCCACTTAAGGTCTTCGATGAAGACTTTTTCAATATGACCTTGGTGAAGCAAAGTTGTGTAGGGGTAGCGTGCATTGATATATTGCGGGCAGCTGGCCCAGGTTCCCGTCCTGATAATTCCTTGGCCAGCAGGAGACATATCCCAGAAAGCCACTTCGTAGACGCGTGCAGGCTTGTGTGCCATGATATCAGCTTTAAGACCCATGTTTCGAGGGAACTCCATCGATCGCGGCTGGATACCGTCGGCTCGGCCGCTGCGCGTCGGCTCTGGCCGGTTGTCGATATGCTTGATCTGGTAGTCCCATCGAGCCAAGCATGCCAAGAACATGAGGCCCGCCGGCCCAGCCCCGACGACAAATGTTTTTCTCGTGTGTTAGAAGAAATGCTCTGTCAAGCTTCCCCTCGTCTCTCAGAAGTCCCCCTCTCCCCTTCATTTTCCAACGTAAGTGATGCTGGAAGAGATAGGGGTTGGTTCAACCCTACCGACGTCATATCGTTGCGGGCGATAATACGACGGTTCGACCATTGCTATCGTCATTCTGTCAACGGAAACGATAAAATTAAATTAGAGGGTGCAGCAGAAGTGCAGTGAAATGATAAACACGCAGAGTAAAGACCATGGGAGTCGCAGCAACGACGTGGGAGGAGCTAAGCCTGTTACTCGGTCACGAAGCCACCGATCATGAATGTAGGAATGCTGGAGGCGTAGCAAGTGTTTTATACGAGCAGGCGGCGCAGGATGTCTAGATTTGGGTCAGCCTTCTTCAGCTGACATATGACCAGTGTCATGGCCAGGGCCAACGAAATCGCGATTGAGGAGCTCCAAAGCGTCAGGTAAGCACGTGGGCGAATGGCAGACGGTCCGCAAGGCCGTGACAGCGAGCACGCGGCTGATGCAAGGTAGCAGAGCAGGGCGCATGCAGACGACATCAGCAACGAGCTACGAGCATAGCCATAGCTAGCGGCAGGACGATCTAGCGTAGCTCAGTCCATATGCGAGTCAGACTCGGGAGGTGAGCTTCCTCTTACCCATCTGTCATCATGAAGAGCCCGAGTGAATGGAGAACAATGGATGACCCGTCGAATTTTCTGTAGATAGTAATGCATATGCATGTGTGATGTCGACGCAGTTCACAAGCCTCAATGCGCCCGGGAAACGGCATCGGGAGTTCGGCCTGGTTAGCTCGCAGGGAGACGGTGCCTGTGTTGAGACCGCGAGCTTTCCAGACCTGGCATTCGTATTCAGGGGTAAGGAACACGACTGGTCTCCCGCCTCGTCATGGCTAAAAGTCAGCGGCTCGATGGATTGGTTACTGAAGGCGCTCCTTGGGACAAGGAAGCCACGACAGATAATATTTAATGGACTGTTGAGTAGATCCGTTGTTGGCGTTTCGAGGCTGAAGGTGCTTGGCTCGAGATAAGCAATGTCAACTAGCGGAATAGTCTCTATGGATAGCTGAATGGCGTGGCGATGATCTGTTCATCTCACTCGCAACCTATTCAGACTGGAGTATGCAAGCTGACTGAAGCCTCACATACCCTATCTTTTCCAGTGCGTAAAGGCGTCAGGCGAGTAGTCGCCCCACATCACCCTTGCAACTGGCCCCTTGACTTCGGGATCCGCGAAGGCCGCGTGAAATCAGCTGCTAGCGATTCGCTTTGCAAATGATTTTCGAGATACCCATTATATTTGCCCTTCCTAGTGGCAGTGTAACCCATTTTGACGAGAAGCTAAGTTATGCATTCATGCGGGTAACAGCTTACGCGAGTGCCAAAGCGATAACATCTGCCGGCCAGCAGAGGACTTGATACAGACTCAACGCACTCAACTTGAACTATTCGAACACGACAGCATTATGGGGCAGGCAACGATGCACTGCCCTTTCCGGAGCATTAACACATTCACCGTGGCAGGTGCTCGTCATGTATTGCGTGCCAAGGAATAAAGGGAGGAAATCTTGGCTTGAGGCTCACCCGATTCAGCCTCGTATGGGTTAAGCGTAGGCCGGATACCACGGATGGGACGGCGGGCGTCACAACACTTGTCAGTCCGGCCCCGCCGGTGGCATGCTTCAGCGCTGGGCTAGTGCCCGCCACCTTAAAAAGTTTCTTTTTTAAAAAAAAACAATGGGTGTCACGTCCAGCTACATAGAATCTACTGGCTAGTTTTACATACAGTGCAAAATCAACAACTCCCAACTACGAGACTCCCTGTACGCGTTCAGGCATTCGCATTTTGGTAAACTCCAAGTATGTAATTATAGGAGACATCACTGCTTTGCGTGCTTCTTGGTCTGAACTGAATAGGGCCACGGACGCCACACTGAAGGCCGTCAAAAGAGGCAAGGAAGAAGCGGGCTCTCAAAAGTGTAGCTAAGTTAAGGAGATGGCGACGATCTTCAAGCAGCATATTACGAATGAGCAGAACCTGCAACCAAACTCTGGACGGTCTTTTAGAGGCAGCAGCGGCAGCAATGGCGGCAACGGCGACGGCGGCAGCGGCAATAGGGCCGCCTCTCGGGACACCTCAGCAGCAAAATCTACAGCGAGTGCCGCTGGTGGTGAAGTAGAGAAAGGCAGCAGTAGCAGAGCGTTCCATTTGTCAGTATGGTCTGCTTCTATAATTTCATGCACTGATTATTGATCTTAGTACGAAGTACACCTACTCGATCCTTACAGCCTAATTAGCCACCATGTCATATCGATGACCAATCAGCCGACCATAGGGGTCTGCAGCTTATGATTAGACTCGTTACGTGGAAAACTCTACTGGAGAAAGGTGCTTGGTCCACTCGTTTTTCTTTTACAGCTGCTCAGATATCGCCGCCTATATTCTATCCAAATGTGTAGAGGTTTGGTACAGCTCGTTCCAGATGAACGTCTGCTCCTACGATTAGAAAGAAACGTAGATCTTGCTCCTCTTTGGGGGTTCGTGGGCGGCTAGAATTGCCCGTCAATGTCCGTGTTTTCATCCGGAGAATAAGTTATCTGTCAAGCGTCCAGTCCTCGACAACCTAAAAGACAAGCCAGAGGTGTGAAGTTCATCCGCGCGGTTTCCTGTATCGTTCGAAGGTGGAAGCTTCGGCTTTTTTTCTTTTTTATCTTTTTATCTTTTTTTATATTTGAAATGGCAGGCACTAGCCCAGCGCGTTGAGGCACGCCACCGGTAGGACCGGGCGGGCAGTGCTGTGACGCCGTGAACGTCAAATACATAATTAGTTACTATCCCGGATCTCGGGGCGGGTCCCCTGGTTGGTGGTCGGACCGGCTTAACGCGACGACAGGGTATTTAAAAGGGGACAGGGAGCTTAGAGTTCTGTGGGAATAGCACGGCTCCTTGCTTTCAGGCCTTTTTTCAATTTTCTTAACGGTCTTCAAATATGGTTATACGGGTTGCCCGCGCAGAATCCGTGGCTGTCATCAGGTCTGGCAGCCTGTGATGCTGGGCCTCCCAAGCTGGCTGTTTCTGTGTCTCAGACAGAAATTAGTTATACAGCACATACTTTATCGAGCACACAAAAATGAGTCATTGTGGCGCAAGACGTGGCTAGCTCTGAGGATCCTTCTCACGGGGTTCAACCGGCTCCCTCGGGGCTCATCCCTACAGCGCGCGGCGTAGGAGAGCTCTTTGAGGAAATGTGGTTGATTGTTCCAGAAAGAGAAGGGAAAGCTATATCCGCGACCTTTCGGGCTCCTACTATTTATAGATGTGCGTGCCCTAATTTGATCACGTGAAATATGCTTCCTTTTCCACCAAATCCACGGATCCTCAGCTCGGGCCATGTGGGGGTTCTGCTGACCAGGAAAGGGTTTCGCTGACCGGGAAATTCAAGGTACATGGAATAAGTGGATTTCACACAGAAAAAAAATACAGAATAGAAAGTACCTGTTTTCCCCTAATAAGTGCATGCGTCTCCACAGAAATCCAATATTTACAAGAATATCTTCAAATCAAGACATCCGCATCTTCAAGGACCTCATCAACTTCCTCAACTTTGAGAACATCCAACTCGCCGCTGCTGCCTTCTGTAAAATTGATTTCCGTGATTTCGATACCGTCAACTTCCAAAGATAATTCCTTGCGGTTAAAAGAGCGACCACGATGTTCTGCGACGAGCAGTAGTGCTGCTTCTTTGATTATACTATCTCATAGTCACTGGGCCAGGTGAAGCTGTTCTCAATCCTCCCGTTATTATGCCTCAGTTCGCGAAAAATGCGGTATCTCAGACACAGCGGCACTGGGTCTTCTAATTGGGCACGACGGTCGGCCTTATTCAAGCTACCCTGTATTCTCAACTCAGCTGGCTTCAGTTTTGTGATACCATTCGGAACAACGCTTCTGAGATGATCGCGTATCTTTGGATGTAGGGAACTTCATCGCGAGACCTCCTGCTTTACGACAACAGGACACTGGCTTTGGAGGTCTGATACGCAATAGTAGCCTCACTTCCATAGTAGCATAGAATATCAGGATATATTGCATATATTGAATGTTTGCATGTAAAATGATGGACTCCAGCTTGTGTACAGATTATAATTAATATTATGTAGCTACGTCTCCTTTCCCGATCAGCGAACCCTTTCCTGGTCAATGGACCCCGTGCTCGATCTTCTTGCACGGGGGGCCAACTTATTAGGCCCCCCTAGTATCCTTTGCCAGTGTAAGAGCCAGCGAAAAAGAAAATTGCCAGTGTGTGAACAAGAAGCGAAAATGGATCACGTGCGCACCAGTGGAGTAACGGGTTGATAGCGCGTGCACGAAAAGGGGGCAACGAATCCGGAGCAGACGGTGGCAAACTGCTACGATGGCACTAAGGACGGAGCACACGGACACTTGACAAGATGGACAGGCAAAAGCAAGGCGTTCGGCAAGGGAAAATAGCCCAAACGGATTAGAAGTTCCGGGTCTTCGAGAAATCTTCATGAACCTGAGCTTATGAGGAAAGGTGGACACGAAGTATGGGCTTTGGAGGAGAAGCGGACAGCTGGATAGCGGCATTCAGGTCCTACCCTTCCTCTCACACGCCAAGGAGTTTTCGATCAGGTACGACGAATCCAACGGGCTTCTCGAGGTCATGACGGATGCCTCGTTTGGCGACAACAATGACAGAAAGAGCACACAAGGATCCGTAATCCGTCTATTCGGAGGGGCCATTAGCTTCCGCTCAGGGAAGCAGGACAACTATTACGACCCCATCAACAGAAGCGGAATTCCTAGCCTTATACTCGTTCGCCAAGGAAATCCGTGCGTTTGAGAGGCTGTGCCAACAGATTGGATTCCGGCCATTCGAGAACATCACGATCAGATGTGATAACCTCCAGACGATCAGGCTCCTCCCGGAAGAGACCGTAAAGCTCAAGACAAAGCTTTTGCACGTTGAATTTCATGGGCATTGGCTGCGTCAAGAGGTTCAGGCCGGAAGAACGAGGATAGAATGGATCAACACGAAGGAGATGATCGCGGATGGCCTCACGAAGCCACTCCAAGGCGATCTATTCTGGACTTTTCAACGACAACTCGGCCTCTGTGAGCCACCAGACAACCTCAACACTACAACAGGAGGCCTCGACAGACTCACGATGCCCTCATCAAATCAGGTGGATCCCGTTGCTCATTTTTTATGTGGATGACATGCTCATTGCAGCGCCAAAACGATATGATTGACGCCAAAGCCAAACTTCTCGATGATTTGTACGAGATAAAACAAATGGGAGAGCTCACTAAATTTCTCGGCCTTGAGTTTGATCGGAATCGGGACGATTGTCAAGTGCAACACCTGCAATGCTAGCACTATCTGCGAACATTACCAGCCTATTTGCCATAACTGTAAAGGGCATCACCAGACAAATGACCGAACCCACCCGCAGGCTTGCCTGCACTTCGTATAACACTCTAAGTCAGCCACCCCAACAACCAGCACCCTTCACAACACCACCACGCAGACCGCCAAGCCATCTTCAAACCGCGTTTTCTCGCGCAACTTCTATTATTGTACTAGAAAAAAATCCTTTCAATAAAATGCCTCGTCAATCTTGTCGCAACTTCTATTATTGTACTAGAAAAAAAATCCTTTCAATAAAAATGCCTCGTCAATCTTGATACACGGAAGAATCTATTGAAAATGCGCTTAGCGCTATCAGGAATGGCATGATGCAGAAGCAGGCTAGCCGCATTTGGGGTGTTCCAAGGGGAACCCTTCAAGGCCCCCTTAGGGGCAGCCAACCGATGAAGGAGGCTAAGGAAAGTACTCAGCGGCTGAGCAAGCAGCAGGAAATCCATCTCCGTGACTGGGTGCTCAACCAAGCCGCCATTGGGCTGCCGCCAACGCATCAATTCGCTGGCCGCATTATCCGAGCCGGCGGGGACCTTCAACCTCTGGGTAGGAACTGGATTTCCGGATTTCTGGCCCGGAATCTCGAGATCAAGACAATTAGGGACAGATCCATGGACTCCGACCGGATGGCGCTTCTGCTGCTGTGATCAAGAAATGGTTTCGACTCATGAACCTGCCCGTTATCAAGGCTATTCCTGCCGAGTCTCGGTACAACATGGACGAAACTGGCATCCTTGAGGGCCTCGG
>KN173757.1:171367-196692 GCA_000758425.1 Nilaparvata lugens yeast-like symbiont | reverse complement strand
TTCTTCAACCGCTTGATATATCAGTTTTTTTCTCCGATCAAATCTGCTTACCGACGCCAGCTCGAGAGAATCGTATCTCTAGACGATTTCTTGCCAATAGGGAAAGCCACGTTCCTACGTTGCTATTCCCTGGCCCGGAAGCTCGGCTTGACGGAGAAAAATATCAAGGCAGGTTGGCGTGGTTCTGGTCTATGGCCCGTGAATATGGCAAAGCCCCTTATGAGCTGGTTTGTCTTGCCCGAGCCGTTGGCGCCGGCTACGCACCAGAAGAGGGGAAACTTAAAATTTCCGAGTGGCCAGAATGAAATTAAGACGCCTCATAGATCACAGGAGGTTCAGATTTTTCGACGGCTTGCACAACAGAATCCAATTGATCGGACATACAGACGGTTGTTCGGCGAAGTGGGGCGCAGCTTGGATGAGCAGAGCACCCAACTTGCGGCGAGCCAACTGCGCATACGGCAGTTGGAACATCAATTTAAGCGCCTACAGCCACAGAAGAGGAAAATACTGCAGGATCCAAATGGGCCATTTGTACAAATTGACCGGATCATCGAGACCAAGATGCAGCTTGCCTCCGCTTTATGATCCAATTTCTGTGTCAGAAGCTACTAAGGATGCAGATTTTGAGAGTTTATGTAGTTCATGGAAGCTTTAGTATCCTGAGTGATCGATGTCAATGTATCTTGATCGTAAATTTTCCCGCGAAATACTTGACTGATGAACTTATCTAAGCAGGCTAGCGTTGGTGGGAAGCCCACCACCTAGCATAGGAGATGCTTGCGGACTGTAGTCATAGCCCGTGATGGAGATAGCTCCGACCCTGCTATATGCAGTCCGCAAGAATCTCGTATGTTGGGTGGGGGTCTGCCCCAACTGAGGATCCGTGGAATTGGTGGAAAAGGAAGCATATTTCACATAACTACATTAGGGCACGCACATGTATAAATAGGAGTCCGAAAGGCCACGGAAATAGCTTTCCTTCCTCTTTCTGGAACAATCAACCACATTTCCTCAGAGCTCTCCTACGCCGCGCGTTTAGGGACGAGCCCCAAGGGAGCCGGTTGAACCCCCGTGGGAAGGATCCTCACAACTGTTATCCTGATTACATAAGGTTACAATAAAGTTCTTCACGGGCAAATGTATCGAAAAAATACATTTGCATCGGCCACCTAGGTGGAGGCGGTCCTCACCCAACACACGAGATCCTTGCTATTGTACTTCGCCGGCTCTTAGCATAGCCACGTGATAGAACAGTGCGTAAAGTATTGAAAATTTTTCACCATTACTGTCTTACTTCTTCAGCCGCGAATTCTTCCCCCTGACAATAAAATTGTCCCTTCCTCTCCCACTTCTCACTGAACTTGCCATGGCAAATCCATTCTTTCTCCCATTCTTGGCTCGGCACGTTGGACCTTGCGGTCGCGGCCATAGTCACTTGAGCTTTCGGCATTGTTTTTTTGCTGTCTTTACCCTTTCCACAGAATGATCAACATGCCACTCCCTGGCGAGTGATGCCGCCTTCATGCATCCGAGACGTGACAAATTTTTTGTCGTCCATGATGCACGACGAACACTAACGCGAAGCATTACCTAAGAACTTCAGTCACAAATGTCTTAATGAGGTAAGATATTTTCATTTCACGATTTCAAACTTCTCCGGCATACGCGCCTCGATGTTCCTCTTGCATGATGACACAAAAGTCTTCTTTTCCCAACCGATTCGACCATGAAGAGATGCAGTCTATTCGGGCCTTGGGCCTGTTACTTGCCAGTATATTTCGTCTGACCACACATTACCACTCGTCGCGATATATTCTATTCAACGTTCTCCCTGCAATCACCTAAAAAAGACCCTTGCTGATGTGCGTAAATCATCTAGGTTTCAACGTGACTGATACGTAAATCGCTGTTGCTATCGGATTTTTTTTCGATGTGAGTACCATTAACATCTTGATCACTACCCAGCTAGGCCTTGTTTCATGATGAAACTTCCAATCACATTCGCAGTTTTCCACTTGACGTCCCGATTGAGTCCTTTTTTCGTGGGACAAATGGAGGGTCTTTGGATGTCTGATTATCTTTATTTGCAATGCCGCCTCAAATGTCTTGATGTTTCTCTTCATACGCTACAAAGTCAAACCGCTAACCAGTAGTTATGAGGAGTCGAAGAGCTCTGAGAGCATGTTTTAAATTTGAGAACATTGCAGGCTAGGAATGACAACCGTCAATGCTACATGCCAAGTACATATAATTTTCATTCATAATAGTCCTTTCCTGGTATGCGGCTGCTTGGTACAGTGATTGCCCATCCACATGACGACTGTTCCCTTGACACAAACATGAGTGGACAAAACGTATTATGCAAGACGGTGACAGCGCTACGCCCGGTTGTGTCAAGACTACTCTTAGAGTCTACATGCTAAACCAAACAACTATACTCGTCACTTAGATTGCCCACCGAGACGATCAGGGTCACGGTATGAGGCGGCTGTCTTCTACTTCATTAAGCGACGCGCACCTCGTCCCGGGCCGAGTCCCGGTACACCTTGCCGCCGACGATGCCCCTCCGATTGCGACCTGTGCGGCCGCGACCCAGCCAGTTGAGCTTGAGCATCTTGCAGAGCTCGATCATACGGCTGTTGCGGTCGGCATCGGCCTCGTCCACACCGCCAAGGCCTGAAAGCACGCTCATGCACTGTAGCATGCGACCGACCATGTCCGTCACCTGCTTTGAGTCCTCGACGTTCCGCTCACGTACGCTGCTGAGGCTCGTGGGTGCGCCCGATGGCGTAAAGGGTCGCATGGCGCTGTCGCTGACGTGGCTGCCGAAGCTGACGTTGCTGACCACCCGGCTGCGCCCGCGGTCGGAACCCTCGCCCAGCAGCGTCGTGCTGTTCGAGTTGTAGGACCCGACGACGGATGGTTCGCGAGACATGGCTGTGCTTGGCCGTGCTTGGCCGCACCATCGACGACGACGGAGACTCCGAAGGCGAGGCTGACAGGTTGGCCTCGACCGCGGGCGATGATAGTGTCATGTTGGCCAGCGGCGACGGCAAAAACGAGAGAGAGAGACGTGAGAACATGGTCTTAAGCGCGTCGTAGCGCGGTAGGATCACGGTATCGCAAAAGGCGCTCAAGACCAACCGGCGGATGTCCAGCATGCTCGCGGCCAGCGCAGCGCGGGCCGGCTTGTGCGCCGGCGACTTTACCGCGCCGCTCCAGAAATCGCGCGCCTGGTCGATTGTCATGATGGCGCCGTGACCGGAGAGCTCAAGCTCGAGCGGCAGGAAGACGGATTGCATGTATGGCAGGACTGAGGTGAAGCTGAAGAGCCAGAGCTCGACGAGGGTCGGGATGAACTGGTCTTCGGGCGCCAGCCGCAGGGTACGATCTAGCGAGGCGAACCCCGTGGTCAGCAGTTCGCGTAGGTCGTCAAACATGCTCCCCGGCAACCTCCTGTGGATGCACCACTGGATGTGCATCTGCACGAGCCGGTTGAAATCCTCGACAGGAAGACGAAGATCTTCTCCATCAAATATCACCAAAAGTTTGGCTTTGAGATAGGGCCAGGCGTCGTCCAGCGACACGTGGTTCTGCAGTCCGAGCTTGGCCGGATCGACCGAGTTGTACAGCCCGGGCTGCTGGGGCAACGACACCAGGCCGGCCGCCCCGGACCGGTCTTCTGGCAGGCCAAAGCCGGAGTCGCCGTCGAGCCGACTTTCTGACCTTTCTGCTAGCTTTTTATCCCTTTTAGCCTTGGCGAAACCCGAGGAGCCCGGTCCGGGGCTGGCAGGTAGGTGGAAACTGTACAGGCTGCTCGGGGCGCTTGGATCCGTCGGCATGGAATTGCTCGCCGCGGACGACAGGGGTAGGTGATAGTCGTCCTTGAGCTTTTGCTTGGACCGCGACAGGAAATGATGCTTCTTCTCCTTCTCCTTTCCCTTATCTTCGCTTGCTAGGTCAACGGGCCTGATGGTGGCCGAGGATGAGTTATTGAGGTTATAGAGAGACTGAGAGGGCTGCTCTGCGAGGCTGGTGGTGCTAAAGTTGCCCCGCTGAAGGACGGAGAAGGCGTTTCCGATCTTTCCAGGACTCGGAAGAGTCTTCTCTTTAACCTCTGCCTTGCTGGCTCCCGTCTTCCCCGGGCGCGAGAAAAGCTTGACTTTGGGTCGGTCCGGCTTGATGAATGCCTTCTCAAGTAGTGCCGGTGGGATGGGCAGGGCGGACGGAAAGGGCTGGTGAGACGTGATCAAATCTCTAGGTGAATGGGGACCGGAACGAGGGAATGCGGCATTGGCAGCCGTGGTCGCCGTCGCTGTCGCTGTTGCCGAGTGGGGGTCAACCGGCCGGTCGACAGGCTGGCCGGCGGCGGAAGCAAAGCCCGTGTTGCGCGGCGCGCTGGCCTCGGTCAGGCTCAGGAGAAGCGGGCTCGAGGGCACTTTGGTGCCGCTGCCTCGCCGAGGCCCCTCGTTAGCTTCGACGGGAGAGGGAGCTGTCTGCGACCGCTGGCGGACGTGGGATATGTTCTGGTGCGACATAACGGCCGCCTTAGCAGCCATCTGGCTTGCCGACAAGACGGACGAGGAAGACGCGGCTGTCGCTGCGGCGGCGGCCACCGTCTGGCCGGGCTGACCCGCGCTCCCCAGCGACAGATTGGAAGTGACGGTGGAAGGGAGGGTCGAGTCGAAGAGGCCCTGGGTGGCCGAGAGCTTGCGCGCGTGGTGGGTAGACTTGAGCAGGGACGAGGCGATGGCGGTCGAGGCCGGCTGCGACGCTGCGCCGGCGGGCCTCGAGAAGTTCTGGTGCAGGCTGGGGCTGCTGGTGGCATGCGAAACAGCGGCAGCGGTAGCGGCGGTAGAGGTGGTGGCGAAATGGTTGTAGATGGGCGTCGCCGGCAAGCCGTCCCGCCCGCGTGTCTTGCCGATGCTGTGCTCGCTGACCGACGACTCGGTGCGCAGAGTTGGAGGGTGTGGAGGCACCGCCAACGGCTGATAAGGCCGCATGACAGGACTGGAGCCCTCTAACAGGCTTGAGAAGCTTCTGGGAGCCCGCAAAGGTCGCGTGGAAGGATGGAGAGGAAGAGGAGGAGAAGAAGGTGGTGGTTGTCCGGGTTGCATTGTCGCCATATGTTGTGGGGCCCGTCACATCTTGACTCAGAGTCTTAAGCCTAGATGAAGACTGGCTTCTGTCTCTCTAGTGAGCACGGCCAGCGTGTGGCCGTAGCCGGCGAGGCTGGTTGATACGGCGGCGGATCGCAACGGGAAGGGAGCCACAGCCGAGGAAAAGCGGCCTTGAAGGGCGAGCAATGGTGGTGTCAGGCCAAGAGGAAGGAAGGGAGGGGTGGTGGCGGAATCCGAGCCTGTGTGAAAAGAGTTCATGAGAAGAAAAGCAACGTTCTCGGTAGGAGGACCGGCGCGAGCGCACAGCCCTCCACCCGACTATCAGGGCTTAGGGCAGATTTGGCGGAAACGAATTGCGCCTCGACGTGCAAGAAGTCTCATCTTCTCTGTCAACTGGTTCGGTCGGTTGCACCCCGTCCTAGCGGTGATTCCGCACGTATGTTAAATGCGAAAATTGATTTACCCCGCGTTCACCCCTGGATCCCTCCCATGCGTTGGTACTGCTACCGCCACAGCCGCCACAGACGCCACATCGCCTCTCTCGCGCCATCCACATCACCTACACCATCATCCTCATCATTGCACACTTCTTACCCGTCCCGGCCTCAACCGGACTGTTCCTGGCCACTCGCACGCTGCGTCCGCCATGTCGACCCCCGGAGATCCGATTTCCTGCGACGTGGCAGCTTTGTACCGCTCGCCCACCAACAAACCCTTCGCTGTCTCCGAGAACATCCTTGCTCCACCTTCTGACAACGTCGCCGACACGACCCAGTTCCTCGAAGCTCTTAGTCAGGCTGTTAAACAGACTCAGGCTCGCATAAACAAAGAACTTACCTCCCGAATGCAAGAGGACAAGGCCCGCGAAGCTGCCGCCGGTGGCGCCTCGGCGAGCCTTGCCGTTGACGAAGACAAGGAGGATGAGCACTATTGCGAGGGGGCCGTTGATTATTACTGACCAGAAATAAAACTATTCCAACATCCGGCTTCTTTTCTTTCGAGCAGCTCAAGATGCGAAAGAAAAATCCTGAGACTTGTACAAGGCGAACGGATTCAATACTATTACTTCGTGAGCACTCTAAAACGTGCAGCCTCAGTCACGTGTGTGCAAGTATGCATTCGCATGCGCATTTTCATCAATCAACCCTTACGGACTCCGTCCCCAATAGGATGCCTGAGACTTGTCCGATTTTTGCCCCGTCGTCCTGCTCAGACAGCCGTAATGTACTGCCGTGTTGTCTGGTAAGACAGCCACGACGCTTCCGCCGATGCGCATCGCTCCTCCCAGCTTCTTATGGCAGACGACGCAGTGCTTCTCCTCAATAATGGTCACATGTCTGTTTCGCCCGCCTTGCCCGGATGCTGTACCGTCACCCAGGTGCAACCGTGCTGCGACCGAGATGCCCTCGGCCTTACGCAACCCGGCGACAATGCGAGACTCGTTGACAAGGCTGGTGACCGATCGTATGCGGCCGCGGAAGTATGACTCGAGAACACCCACCGGCAGGCTATCCGGGATCAGGCTGAGTGTCGACGTGGCTGGCAGTCGAGACCCGTGTTTGGAGAGCAAATCCAGCGCCGGTTCGAGCTGCTGCTTGTGGTGCGGTGGTGGCTTGAGATAGAGTGACAGCAGTGTGTGGTAGGTCGATTTCGCTGCATCATCGGGAGCGAGAGATGCAGCATCCCCAACAACTGACGAGGACGTACTTTCCTGTCTCTTCTGCACCCGGTTACAGTACCTATGCCTGTCAGTTGCGGTTTCCCCCTTGCGACTGGTGGATCATCCTACTCCTCAGCTTTGGTGAAGTCTTCCATCTTGAAGACGTAAATTTCTAATGCCGCCCGGTGGTTGCCCATGTTACTAAGAATGACGGCTCTAGCCTCGTACAAGGCTGGATCTGAACGTGATAAGAGTGCGTTAGCTGTGTGGTCTGCTTTGTCGATTCAGTTAATTACGTCTCACCGTCCTCGGCTATTAGTCCGAGTGCTTTTGTCACGCTATATTCCTGCCTCGAACCTCGCAGGAACTGCAGAAACCTGTCCATAAGCTCGTTCCACTCTTTCCCATGACTCATGTGGCCGAGATGTGCAATATAAAGCTCCACTAAGCGGTTGTGAAAATCCGGTGTCATGTCCTCCAGCTCGTTGATAATGTGCTCCAAGTATTGTCTCTCCAACTCGGGGTCCACGTCCCGCAGATAAGCTACGACCCTGTCGCGAGGTAGTGTTTCTGAGTTCTCCGTGTCGCCAACAAATATTTCCATGGCGTAGTCAGGGTTGCTCTTCAGCACCCATGTTGCGTGTTCTAGAATGAGGTCAATCTCCGATGGCGGCAAGCTCTGGAGGTATTGAATGGTGCGATCCGGCCCGTGTAGATTTGGGGCGGCCTCATCAGGCTTCGCCACTGATCCAAACGACCAGAGCAGATCCAAAGCCTCCTTGTGTAGCCGCTTTCCATAGAAAAAATCAACCAGCTCTGTGAATCTGCTATGCTCCATAAGCTTCTCGTTCACCACCTTAGGGTCGCAGAAATTGGGTATCCGGAAAAGCGAGCTGGCGAGCGATGGCTGCGACAGCATGTAGGAGCGGAAGAGCGTCGTATCAACCATTCGAAAAGTAGCTCGGAGCTCTTCCTCTAGCTTCTGCTCCGAGTCGTTTGTTGAAGTTCTCAGAAATCGCTCGACGGCTTGCTCATGTGTTTCTGACTGGTCTGTCTGAGGCTTCAGTTTGCCCGTCATTGGATCCATGAGTCGCTGAAGGCGCGCGCGGGTTCCCGCGAGATAGCCGTTCAGTTCTAATACTGCCTTAGTTAATTCTTTCCCTTCGAGTGGTCTGTTGTCTTTGATCGCCGACTCTTTAGCGCTCTCGGCATCATCTTCGTCCGCATTCTCTTTCTTGGTTGAGGCAACGGAGGCTGCATCCGACTGACCCTTCTTACTCGAACTCTTAAATAGCTTAGCAAAGCCGCCTACATGTTGCGGGAGTAGGTGGTCGACAATTCCTTCTGGGCTAAATGGCGCGGCCTCTTTTGCCTTCTTGGCCCCGTATCCTTCACCATCTTTACTCTCCTCTTGTCCTGCCCAGTGTGACAGCTCACCTGCTATCTGTGGTGGGAAAAGCCTGAGAACCCTCTCTGGCGGCGCGCGAACTTGATCGTCATTCATGAGATCCATTGCTTGGCGATACTTTTTTTTTTGTAAGAGCATCTCGGCCTTGAGCATCTTGACTTCCTGAAGCGTCTCCTTCTTGTTCTTAAGCAATGCATCTTCGAGCATGTTCAAAATACTGACGGCTTCGTCAAACATGCCGCCTTCAATCAGCTCCTCGATCTGCGAGTCGTAGTCTGTCGCGGCCATCTTCCACACACATCGCTCGCTCGATATGTGGAAGCCTTTTCCTGCGTGTGCAAGACTGAATGTTGGCGGGGGGAAATGAATCTGAGCGGCTCCCGGGAGCGGAATGCTTTGCAATAACGACAGAGTATCCGGATTGCGGACCTCCAAAAAAGCCCTTAGACGGTGGTTGGAGAGCCACAATGTACGGATACGAATAACCGATAAATTCCGGAGAAGACGGCCACGGAATCTGCCGTTTGTCAAGAGGTTTGCCGTCGGCGTCGATGAAGAGTGTGTTGATGTCCTTGGCGAGTAGCAACTCCCCATCCGACAACTTAGCTGCCAGTGGTTTGGGCATGTATCCTCCCAGGCCCATGTAGCCCATCCCTGCACTGCTGACCGCGCCGAACCGACTACCTTGGCTGCCAACACCCACCATACCGGGGCTCAAAATTTCCTCAACCTGATGGGTGAGGGAGTCGACCATAACATAGCCGCCGTTCATACCGCACACGAGCTTCGTGGCATTGGCCCACGTGACCGTACGAATGGATTCTGAGAGAACGATCTCGCCGACCTCATTGCCTAATTCGCTCTCGTGCCAGCTCCATAACAATAGGCGTCGTTTGACGGCGATGGCCAAGCGACTTATGATCTCGGGTATGCCAGTCTCAGGATCTTTGGCGATGTTCGAGGTCACGGCGAAGCAGGAAGCATTTTTAGACCGGTTCAGTGTCTCGAGAAGCTCATAAGTCTGGATATCGTGGAGAGAAACTTGGTAGTTGGAGAGCGAGATGATAATGTTGGCTTCTTTAATTATGGCAAGCTGTTCTATGGCACTAGTAGAGAACTTGTCGACCTCGCGCAACAGATCTGTCGGCTTCTGTTGCGCTTGTGACGAGGCGCCTTCTCCATTAGAGCGACTTGGTGATGCATTTGTTGACTCGTCCTCATCTGTTTGTGTGGGCCGAGTAGGTGTGCCATCGGACGAAGGCGGCTCGTTGAGGCGATACATACGAAGGGCGCCATTGTTGAGGCCAACGAGAATATGGTCGCCTACGAACCTTGGTCAATTTAAGCTTGAAAGAGCATCAAAGTTGATGCACCAGTGTCCGCGTTGTCACATACCGTAAGCGAGGATGGTCTCGATCTTGGATCGATCCCGCGGCCGCAGCTCGATAATGGGTCGCGCCGTGAAAGCGGAGAGCATGACGCTGGCTGGTCAGCTCGATAGGGACTGATGCGATCACCAGAACAAGAGGCGCGTCAACTCACCCGTATCAGATATCGGTCCTGCAAACTTCGTGTCTAATTTTCGATAAAGCAGCAGATCCGTTTTCTGAGCTCGGGGAGGCCGTAAAGATAGGTGGATGATGAAGCTACATCCATCGCCTCGCAAGTCACCGGGTAAGGCGTTCCGACGAAAACACAGTGTAGAAATGGAATATATACAGTATTCACGTGCGCAAGCGCACGACCATCTCGACGCCAGCAAGAAATATGTCGAAGGTGTGTCCTTTCTGGCTTCTGGTCAATTGATGTGCCCAAAAGCACGGCTTGTGTGCATTATTCAAGTGTTTTATGGCGCTCTGACCACTCATGACGTAGTTCATCAGTCTAGCCCTGCCACTTGCATGATGCCGTAGCCGAGTGTCACTACGACAACCAGTGTCACGATACTGCTCGGCACGCCTCTACTGATGAAATGCTTCACCTGAATATATCGTTGACCCGCGGCATCCTCTTTCATGATTGCGGCTTACGAATATTCCGTCAGTTGGTCTCATCTGGCTATTCATGTTATCACAGGACTCACTCATGTTAGGGAAGCCGCTGGTGGGCAAACCCATGGCCGCGCTGCACATGAGCACACCGCCCATGACCAAAAGGTTCGGACGTGGGTGATCCATCGCCGCCCCCACATCGTAGACAAGCGGCAGGAAGATCAACGCCGCGACCGTGTGGCTGATGAATGTCGCAATCACCAGAATGAGGGCTGAGAAGACAACCAGGACGCCGTACAGGTTCATCTTTTCGACCTTGACTTCGACGACCGCGGCGACGAGGTGCAATAGGCCAGAGGACCTTACTACTTTGCCTAGCGAAAGCCCCCCTGCAGCTAGGATGATGATGGTCCAGGGGAAGTTGTTAAAATCTTCCTTGGTAAGAATGCCGATGCCGAAGAAAAGCACAATAGGCATGATAGCAATGACGCCCATGTCGCCAAAAATGCCTTCCATTTGATGACTCGCACACCACAGAGCGATGGTAGTAGCTGTGACAATCGACACAAACCATTGAACGCCGGTAAACGACTCTCTCAGGGGCCGGATCGAAGCGATAGTTGTGTCTTTACCGGGTTGAAAAGTTACAAGCAGAAGGAGCCATATCAGAACGATGGAAATAGCTCCGACGGGGATCACGATGAAGAACCATTGCAGCCAGGTAGGCTCAGGCTGCATGATTCCCATGGCCACGACGTTTTGTGGCGATGCAATGGGTGACAACATGCCGCCAATATTGGATGCGAGGGCAATCCCGATGATGACAGCCTTGGACATGTTGGAATCAGAGGGTAGTGTCCGGAGCATCGGCTGCGAAGCATTGTCAGACAAGGGCATAAACAAGTGGGCGCCGGCGTGCTTACCTCAATGATAGAGTAGCAGAGGACCGGGGCAGCGACGTTGCTGATGAGCATGGACGCCAATGCGGCGACCGCCATGTTGGCGATCAAGACAGTCCCGAGTCGTGTGCCAGCCTTGCTCAGTATGAGCGTGGCGAGCCGCTTGTCGATTTTGCATTTGGACAACGCGGCTGCCAGGGTGAAGCCTCCAAGCAGCAGCATGATGACGGGTGTCCACATAGAAGCAAAGATGGCATGTGTTGCATCCTCGGCGTCTAGCCGGTCTCTGGGCTTGTCTGGGTCCTCCTCTCGTACGACTCTGAGGATGACGGACAAGAAAGGGATCATCAACGACGTCACAAACAGTGGGATCGTCTGGTTCGCGGGTTAGAGCGGTGTCTCCGAAGTCGCTGCCAGTCCCGCTTGGTCGCCCTTACCTCAGTGGCCCAGAGAATGCTTACAAAGACAAGCATGGCCAGGCAATTCTGCTGTTCCGGCTTTTCTAACAAGGGAACGAAGAGGAGGATGAAAAAGACGACGAGAGACACCAACAGCATCAGCATGGACCCGTTGGCGAGCCACAGAGGCAGCATCAGCCGGCCGAGAGGAGTACGAAATTGTTTGTGGGCGGGCGGATCACCGTCGTCGCCTTGCAGGCGTTTCGGCGCCTGGCTCTGGTCCTGGCCCAGCAGCGACTGGCCAAGCCTCGCGGCTTCGGCTCGGCGTTCGATGCCAATTAAGTCTCTCCAAACGGTGTTGCGCTCCCATACAACATGCTCTCGCAGATGAGACCGCAGGTCCTTTTGTGCGAGCTCGGCATCGCCTCCCGTGACAATTTCAGTATAGGCAGCCTCCATCTTGACAATGTTGGCTTCAATGACGCACTTAGTCTCCGGTCTAAATGGATATGCCGTGTCCACATGGGAGCGAATGTAGATAGCCTTGAGTTCCTTGTCCAGAATTTTATCAAATTTCTTGAGAACCTTGGCGAAGCCCGTCTTGTTGAGCTGAGTGTAGGACTTAAGCTCGCACAACTG
Organism: Nilaparvata lugens yeast-like symbiont; assembly: GCA_000758425.1. Classification (NCBI taxonomy): domain Eukaryota; kingdom Fungi; phylum Ascomycota; species Nilaparvata lugens yeast-like symbiont. Next base: position 184,574 of record KN173757.1, on the reverse strand, counting down.
GACGTAGAGGCTGATAATGCGTTTCTTGAGCATGATGGCAGATGAGTAGAGGCCCGTTGTGTACAGGAGAGTAGGTTCACCGAGATAATCGAACGTATTACTATACCTGCGTGATCGGCCTAGTTCAGATGACGCAGTCATGTCCGGGCGATGGTTGATGTTGCCCAGGGTCTTTCTTCGGTCGACAGACGTGCCGCTTTTGGCTCTGGTCAGACCAGTGGTCTCATCTTCATCACTCGCACTGTCTTCCATTCCATCGTCGTCATCGTCGTTGGCTTCAGTTAGCCCAGAGCGCAAGCCTTGGCCGCGTGAGACGTCAAGGGACATGCGTCGCGGATGCGCGGTGCTATCCGAGGTGTGGCGATCATTGACATCACGAAGGAGTTGGCTGACTTCCTCGAGGAGCTCTCCTTCTTTTGCAACGTAGAATGAACAAATCTTTTCCAGTTCGATTCCTAAGGCCTTGCTGAAGGTTTCTTCGGGGTCCTCATTAGTAATGAGGGGCCGAGATTCGACATCGCCAGCGCGGATCTGATGAGCAGACTTTTCGAGCTGATATATGCTAAGTAAAAGGATAAGATTAGTGGCTAAACTGAATGGAAGTGGGTGGTTGAGACGAACAGCTTCTTGAGGTTGCTATAGGCGATGTAGTGGCTGCTCCAGTCAGGGACAGCATTGAACTGAAGGCTGTGAGAGAACTTCATCTCGTCCTGTTCCTCAAGTAAGCGGCGCTTGAGCTCTCACTTCAGGCGATAGCGCTCGTTACGGTGCTCGTCGTTCTTGCGTGTGCGAAGAGTGTGGTAGTCGGTGAGTTCGTAGGCAGCGGCGGCGTCTTGCGGCAGGCCAGGGGTATTTGTCGGCGTGGCCGTGATAATGGCTGCCTTGGTCGTCGCGTAAGCTCCCTCCTCGCTCGCGAAGCAGGACTGTGTAAGACGCAGGATGCAGTTCGTTAATCGAGACTGGAAGTGAGGAGGGAGAGCCGGGGCCAGCCGGAGGCGGAATGTTGACGAGGTCGGGCAGCGCTGCCTCTATATGCAGCCGTGGATGAGCATGCTAGGACGGGGTTGGCACTACGAGAGGCAGGGGTGCGCCGCAGGTGAATCCGGTCAAGCTTGGCCCGTATCAAATCGTGCAACGGCTCTCGACGGGCGGCCGACACGGCTGCTGTAGCTCTTGTAGTGGTCGGGCTGCAATCATGAGCGGCAATGCAGGAGAACGGCGGCGTTTGAGGGTGTGAGGATGCGGAATGCTATGGGCGGCCCACATGGCGGCGGGCAGCGAGAGCGGGAGACAAGTTAGGCTAGTAGCTGCAGGTGCCGTGATCCGCGCAACCAATCCGCGCACAGCCTATGGTTTTAAGGTCGCAGCTACCACCGCCACCATTCCTTTGGTTGGGACCCCAAAAAAACAAATCATGCGTGCGAGACAGGCCGGCTATTTATCGTGCGCCAATTCGCAAATGCACTCGCTTTTTTGGGTCTGGGCCGGCGAGAAGCCTCTGGGCCATGTGATACAAGACGGCCCGCCGTGGAACACTCGGTCTGCGTCTTTATGCTGCAGTCGGTCATAGCTCGTCGCGCATATATATGCCTCTGAGGGATCCATTCTCTGCCGTCGAGTTGCAAGTTCCCTCAAAATGGCGACAGACGTGGTCAAGGTTTCAGGAGCCCAGCAAAGAACCGAGGCGAGGTTGCACCAGGCCCACCGTGCCCTGCGAACGTTCATGATCCAGCCCTACGCTGCCGCTGGAAATTCTCCTCCCCCGCTCGTCGATCCATGCCTCAGTTCACTAACCCTTAATCGGTCTACATTACGTGATGGCATACACCCCAGGACAGGAAGGAGAAAATGCGTTCAACTTCGCGAAGTCTTTTCACTCAACCTACCGCTTGGGTACTACTAAAAACTTGCATAAGCATGAACTCCGTTCTTCAACATGAGTATCGAGACAAAAGTGAAGCATGCTATCTACATATATCCATTCGGCAGCGCGAAGTTTTATCTTGCCATCTGTGCTGAAACACAGATCCGTAATGCGGAGCATAGGCTAGTGCATACTGTGTCTCCAAATCTTGATAAGCTGAGAATTGGTTTTTTTGTTACCATGTACGTACGCCTATTCGGCTTTTTTCCCTTCGTGGTTTTCCCGGCTTTCTACATTTCTCTATAATCGGGCGCTAGATCAGCCGCTCGTTCCGACAACGTCCAGGATGAAAGACCCGGACTAGGGAGGGTGTGGAGGAGAATTCCGGTTGGGCAGTGGTAGTTTGGGGGACTTAACAGGAGCTGCCACTACTGCGCTTTTGCGCAGCGTTCCGGGCGCGTGGTGGCTGGAGCTGGGGATGGTTCTCCGCGGATGGGAGAACTCGGGCTGGACAGCTGGACACGGCGGGGATAGCAGGGGGGCCTCAGGTGCTACGGATTCAATACCTGTTTATCGGCTTAGCTGAGTCCCAGTATCGCGAATGAGACGAGGTAGGCGAGTTGTAACACTCGCGACCCGGCCTCACCGGTGTCATGCTGCATCCGCGCTAGGAATCAACTTATCTGGGAAACAATTCTTGGCACCCATGTTGTGCTTCAAAGACGCCGAAAGCCGATGAAAGCGCAGAGAGCGATATGACTTCCACAAGTTTCTTAACTTATGGATTGTTAATGAGAAATCAACTTGCGATTGCTCGAACGGCCATTGTTAAGCCTTAACTCTACAATACGCGGCTTGCAGGGAGGTTCGTGAGGTATGAATTTGAGTGATAAGAGAAGGAGCTCTTGCAGGAATGATATTTAACACAAAATCTCGAAAAAAACTCCAAGTCGACAAACGCCTTTTCCCATGCTATTATTTAAATGACCTGTTTGCATCAGTTTTCTTTCTCAAAAACTACCAAAACGGTGTTGGCCGCCACTGGCCTGCTGAAACATGAATACAAAGTCGCCATATGGATTGCCCTGGAAGGAACCCTGGAAGGGATTTGCCTTCTCCTGCGAATTGGGATCGTCAACACGGTCGAAGCGCGCACGCGATTCGGGATTGCTAAGAACCTCATACGCCTCGTTAACAGCAGCCATTTTTGCCTCGGCGTCATGCTTGCTGATTCCCTGCTGTGCCGCCTTGTCAGGGTGGTATTGCTTCGAGGCTTTTCGGTATGCCGACTTAATCTGCCTTTCGTCGGCATCTCGGGACACGCCGAGAACCTTGTAGTAGTCCTTGGTCTTGCTTTGCTTGAAAGCTATTTGTGCTTTGTTGAGAATAGGTGTCACCTTGTTTTGCATGTCTGGGCGCGTTTTTGAAGCCTTCTTTAGCGCCTCAATGGCCTTCTCGAATTCCTCTTCTTTGAGGAGCACCTGACCGCGGTGCATAAGGCCCCAGAACGAATCAGGGTTAAGCTGCAGCACCTCGTCGCAGTACTTAGCTGTGTCTCTGTGGCTTGACTTTAAGCCAGATATCATATGTTAGCTCCGCGGATTCAAGGACCAAAGTCCCGGATGAACAAGGCATTTGACGGAAAGGGATCTTGATTTACCTCAAAGTGCGCCTGGCACATCATCTCCACCGCCCTCTCATATAGCTTGTTCTTGACCTTGGAGGGTATCTGTCCATGTTCCCGTAGTTCCTCGATCTGCCCACGGACCCTTGTAAACAGATCAGGCTCTTCACTACTACCTATCAGCGTCCGTCCAGCTGTAGTTGGATATCCCTTGTTCAACTGTTCCCCGGCCTTGGTGAGAACTTTTTGAATGAGTTTCTGCTCCTTGTGTAGCTTCTTGCAAACCTGGGAGTCAGGATCGGAATGGAGACACTTTCTGATTTGCGCGAGGCCCTTCGTCATATCGCCAAGTCCGTAGAAAGTAGTAGCTGAGATGAGAACATGAGGACTGGTGTCACCAGGTCGCATTTGCACGATGTGGTGCAGGTCACTAATGCCCTCCTCGACCTCACCGCGCTCGAATCGACAACGGGATCGAAGCTGGCGAAGAGAAGGAGATCTAGAAGCAACGAGAATAGCGGAACCTGCGTGGCTCACACAGTCTTCCCACTGCATGGCCTTTGCAGCCTGATCAGCGAGACGAGCGGCTCCTTCAGCCTCCGTCAATTCAAAAAGCTCGGGGGAGTCGGTGCCACGATTTGCAGCCTCGAATTCGATACGGGCGCCATCCCAGTCGGCAGCCTTGGCCTTCAGTTTTGCTAGCTGCAGGTGAGCGCCTTCAAAGCCAGGCTTGAGGATGAGTACTTTGTTAAATTCATCAGTGGCTTGAGCGGCACGACCCAGAGAAAGATAAGTAGTTGCGCGCTTGAAGCGGGTAAGATAGTTTGTTGGATCTCTGGCGACAGCAGCATCGTAATAAACAAGAGCATCGGTAGTCTGGCCCTTGGCCAGATGTGTTTGCGCCGAGGTAAGGAGGGCCGAAACAGGCAGGTCGGCGGAGATTTCGAGCGCAATCGTGACCGAGGCCTGAAGAATGAGAACCACAGCAACTGTCGGAAACTCGAAGCGCATGTTGAATGAGGGAAAGTTGAGAACAGCGTAGCTAGAGAATAAGACAGATGACGTCTGGTTGATGAATTGTGTGGGTGAACTGGCCAGCGCAACCTAGCGCAGCGTAAAGCTACGCCGCCACAGCCTCTGAATTTTTGGCGGATTCTGGAGGTCCAACAACTGTTAGTGAAGTAATTTGAAAAGACGATGATTGATGAAGATGAGAATAATCGAAAGTGTCAGCGTTATGGGATTGTGCACATGTACGTGCTCGAGTAAAGGTGGCCGTACGTACGCCAAGTTTCGCCCTCATGGTTCTGGCCAACCTGTCACGGTCAGATCACGAAATATGTCACGTGATAAACTAATCCATCAAGTGGCCAAATCCGGCAGGTCTCGCCACATGCGCCCTCATGCCAAACTTAATAGTTGCCCGTTGGTCTAAGCGTGGTGGGGCCACGACATCCAACTAAAGGTCTATCGCCCCTTAGTTGGCTCCAAAAATCCGTGACAGTGTCGGTAGGGCTGTATACTGGATCCAGTGATACGGGTATTTTGTGAACAAGTTGATTATCTATGATTCTTCTAGTATATCCGAGGACCCCCTAACTGCCCATTATATATGAGAATTCAAGTCTCACTTCCGCACGCGGGTACCTCGAGGCCTTCTTCCTAAAGCGCTGAAGCTTGTAGGAAGGCTTGTGGAGGTAGGCGGGTGTATCCAATCAAATTTCTCTACCTACGGTGCATCTCTCCCCTGAGTCTACAGACCTCATAAAAATCTAGGTCCCCTTGTTGCCTGAGGACTGATCACAATTACCGAGCGATGCTTGATCGTGTCAGGGGACAAGGCCACTTGTCCTCATGAGTAACTCGGTCCAGCTGGGATCCTCATAGTCTCGGCGCAAGACATTGTGTTGTACTCAGTCCCGATAACAAAGACGGCCCAGCCTCGTTAGTTTAGCCCGGGCAGCGCGGCCATCGGCCAAGTCGCCCAGCGCATGATTCTTGATTGTTTGAGAGCTGCCACGTGCAGCGATAAATTCCCATTCATACATAGCCAAAATCAGAGAAAGTCTTGGATCAGACTACTCCTCTCCTAGATTGTGAACCGCAAGATTCATATTAAATTTTCAGCTGAAATTTGATCACCTATGACTGGTGGTAGGCTGAAAGGCGATAGAACTAGGCCGTTGCGCGAATTCAGCTTGAATAACTTTTGCTCGTTTTTGCTAAAATAAGACAAACCGCCGCCCCTCTCGTGAAAAATGGGAATCTGATGGATCTGTAATAAACCCTGAAAGCCGCTTTCCTGCGAAGAGCTTGCGTTCACATTTTTAGGGCCTTCGAAAGGTCTGAGCTCAATCACACCATCGGACAGCAGCTCCATCCACCGTGTAAGACCAGAAGCCCGCGGGAACAAGGATATCGGTAGCGTTATCAAAGCAGTGGTTTGCTTAGGGAATTGCCGCAACAGGCTTCTAAGGCCGTGTAGAAACTGCAGTACCTGTTGTGGCTGGCAAGCTGCCGGGCTATGCAGCGGAGGAGACAGTAGACTGGGAACCACAATCCTGTGGATCGTTGACGAAGATGAATATCTGAGTCTAGAAGCCAGATTTTCAAGGAACTCTTTGAAAAGACATTGAATGCTGTTTTCCCGACGACCATCCAGATGGAACCCGTGAAGATGACCCCGTATAGCGCTTGGCTCCAACTGCTTTGCAAGGTCGAACGCGTGACAGAACGGTTCTTTTGAATTATCCGAGAGTGAGCCCGCAATTTTCTCTGAACAGCGATTTCATAAGCTGACTGTACATCAAGTTTCGACTTGCAAGAGTAAATACCCTGGCCTGAGGACTTTCTGCCAAGAGCCTCATACCGCCACGCAATCTTTATCTTATTAGTGGCCAATGATTTTGTTTCCTTAGGTACCGAGTTGGCTTTCTCAGTGAGGCCCGGCAAGACTCGTCGCCAAGTTATCTCGGAATCCAATACATGGACATGATGTCCCTGAACCAGTCCTTCTGCTATGAAGTATCTTAGTAAAATACCCCCAAAATCAGTCGTGCCATGCTCTTGTACTAATAATGAGGCTCCTGTTGGCAATCCGCAGTGGCCTGCGAAGATTTCGTCTAGCGATGCAGTCCCAGTCGATGTCGTAAGTCTACCATCTAGAGGTGATGGTCGTGTGCCTAGGCGGCTTGTCGTGTCCTTTGGTGTTGAGTCTGGCGCGCCAGACGCTCGGATCACATGTATCTTCTTTTGAAAAGACATTTTTGCATTTCTAAGTTCAAGGGATAGGAGTGGTGGTAAAACACTACAACATCATGATGGTAGTTATCGAAAAGTTCTATTTCTGTGTAACTGCAATTGGGATTGACGGGCTACATCTGGGGTATCGGAATAACTATTATCCAGTGACCTCTATATTTTATATCCACGATTCCGATCAAGTCAAGACCTCCGTAGACGGCCTGGCCGCCCGCTGAACAAGCAGCTGCCTGTACCTCCCAACCCGCAGTCACCGGCTCAGCGGACTATCGCTGAGTAGGCTGTCTCACAAGATTTTTAATGGTCAGGCTCACGAGCGTGAGAGTCCTCACTAGCTCCCTTTTTGGAATGATTCAGTCAGGCTAGCAGCCGAAGACTCAAATCAAGCGTACATACGGCGCAACCCTCCCAAAAAACGATATCATCGAATTTGATTACGGCCAGCTATCTACGAAGCGACCCCGATCCAACACAGGGAAAGAGGACGCGTAAGAGTATGCAGAGTTGTTAGAGGCAGTGGTTCCAGCGGCAGCAGCGCCGCCGCCGTCGATCGAAGAAATCGTGCCGGCCACACCGCAGTAACGCGAATCATTTTATGGCCCGATGAAGATTTGAAAATCCTGCACTGACTCTTTCATTGCAGCTTGAGCGAAATGGGTTTCTAGGGCCATGTGTATGTTGTTCATTGATTTGTGCTGTTTATACGTCGTGCCAGTTAGCTCAGCCCAGAGGGGCTACCCGACGGTTCGAAGGTAACTAGAATACAACACCCTCAAACAAGTTTGCAACAAAGCCCACCTGGTGCCTGATTTCCTTACACGCGGGCCAGCGCCAGTCTTCGGGTTAGATGGGAAGGGTGCATTCGACATGCCAAGGCATGAATTGAGGGAAAACATCTTTTAGGAAAATCTCAGAAACCCCCATGCACCCATTTACGACGGGCCGCCGAGTGGCACATTCTTGGGGGGGAAAATTCCACAGAATGGTGGGGTAAGCGGGATTCGAACCTACTGACTCTAGTAGTCACACCAAGTGCTAGACCACTTACACCATCCCCCGGGGATCCTCACGGTGGTGGTGGTTTCGCGGTATTGTCACGTGAGACGTTCGAATAGCAAGGTTTCCAGTCAACCTTCCCCACCGTCTGTCATTCGCGGGCACGTCTACATGTCTTGCGTGCCGCCTGCATCGACACCGACAAAGATTTTATGTCCGAAGAACGCAGTAAAATATCGCTCCGGAGTGGGCCGAAACGGAAAGGCCGTCATGAGATAAGTACGCCGCGTCAGATCTCGAGTCCCATCGTCCAAGATGAAGCCCATCGCAACGGCACTGGCGAGGTCGCTGAGCCCGCACCGAGGCCCCGTCTGCGGCAGGCTCCCACGAATGGCGGACAGGTAAGAATCAGAAGTGTGTGGCTTGATCACCACGGGACTCTTCGGCAAGCTCGGCGGCTGGCTGAGAGACCCGGCAGACATCCGACTTCGTCCGCCAACGATTCTCGCGATACAATAACATACCTCCGAACTTCGACACGTCCCTCCCGCCGATGCCCCCAATACCCACTAAGGAGCGTCGCCTGCCCTCATCCCGAGGTGATGCAACACCAGTTGTCGACATCAAAGCGCTGCGGGACCCTCACTTAGTCCCTGACCAGTTCGTCTCTACTACTTTGGGCGAGGCCACCGAAGATCAGATTCACGAGTTTGAGGAATCGCTGCGTAAAGTTAAGGGCCTTGCCGTGGCAGACCTACAGCAGAGTCTCAAGCAGAATCGCAAGCAGTTCATCTGGCTTAGCAAGGAGACGGAGAAGCTCAAGGAAGAAATGAGAACTCTTTGCAGCCTAATTGCAGAACTCAAGGTCAATACAACGGCGTTAAGGGGAGCATCAGTCAGGGGTGACGAGGCCGCCACCACCATGACCGGTCGAGCGGCTGGAAGCTTGAGCAAGCGAGACAAACGGAGCTCCGTGGCCGATCGGAGCGTCCTTTGGAACTCGCAGATGCAAGCCTTGTACAAAAATATTGAAGGGTCGCAAAAGTTTCTACCCAACGCTGCGGGCCGGCATGTGGTGCAAGATGCAGGGCCATGGATCGAGCTGGACAGTGCCAAATACAAGTCAAGGAGAGCGATGCAGATCTTTTTGCTCAATGACCATCTGCTTATCGCTTCGCGTAAGAAGCGCAAAGCCGATTCCCTCACTGCGGACGCTCGGAATCCGTTGGTCAAATTGGTGGCGGATCGCTGCTGGCCACTGCTGGGTATAGAAGTCACCGACCTATCGGCGTCGAGCGAGGCGTTGAATAGCGGCAAGAATAAACTGGCAGACGCCATCATGATTCGCGGCGACGGCCAGGAGACGTTGATCTATCGCACAGAGAAGCCGCAGGATCACAAAAAGACGACGCTTTTGCTCAACGTGCGCAAGGCGGTGGAGGAGTTACGAAATAATCTCCAGTCAGAGATAGAAGCCAACAACAGGACGCGTGAGACGATCAACTACTTTGCTTTGCGGGACCCCAGCCTGCTACAGAAGACCGAACTGTTGGAGACGCTGTCGGACATCAAGGACATGCTGGTCGAAGTGGACGGCAAACAGCAAAACCTGCGATGGGTCGAGTCCCAGATGGACGAGTTGGACATCAACATTGCGCTGCAGCAGTTTGAGCCGGCCGTGGCGCTGGTGGAGAAGCTCAAGGGCTTGGCAAATAACCTACGGAGCAACGTGGTGGCGTATGACTTCATCAACTTCAAGGTCGAGGAGAGGAGCAGCCGGCTAGCCAGCATCATCACCCGCGTACTGGAGGCAACGCACAATGAGCAAGTTAGGACGCAGCTTAACGTAGGCTGGCTCACCCGGCTCGGTTTCGAAGATCAGGCTAGAGAGGCATACCTGGCGGCCAGGAGCGGCATCATTCGCAAGAGAGCAAGGTTCGTAGGCGAAGGCTGGCAATCCGGACGAGGGACTCAGGCTGATAGGTGCATGGCATATAGGCAATGCATCTTCCAAGGGGACCTGCATATGTACATATGGCAGGTGTCATTTGTATACTTCACCTTGATCTACAACACGGTGCAGTGCTTCCAGAGCTGCTTCCCGTCACCCATGATGAGTGCTTGCGTCAAGTGGGCCAAGGAAAAGTTCGATGTTTTCAACGAGCTACTGGCCAGGCAACTCAGCAGTACGGAGCGCGGCGGACAGGTGTGGACACAATGCCTCGAGCGGGCGCGAGAGCATGCGCAGAAATTGTCACAAGTCGGTCTCAATTTTGGGAACCTTGTAGGACGGGGCTTGGAGCCGGGTGGCGACGGCGGCAGCGGCAGCAGCGGATCAGGAACTGGCGTGGGACTTGGGCTCGACTGAACGATGGATGAATAGTGGTGCTCGCGATGATGTTCCCGGGGGCCGTTGAACGACGTGTGGGTGACGAACAGGGGCAATTGGCTAGAGCGCTCACAGAAGCCATTCCGGTTGCACCACCGTATGGAAGATGGTGGTCGCCGTGATGACTATGATAATCATTAGTACTTGGCTCGGAGAAAGGAGGCGACCTAATTAGTTACTAACAGGCCAAAATGAGGCTGACTGGACGGGCCGATCAGGCATCTACTCCGGGCTGTTTTTATGTGTTCAAACGGTGGTCGCTACATGTACATACGCGCAACCCCTGGCAAGAGTATATGGGGCTCCATGCTTACTATCGCTGATGGTGCGAGACACGTAGATCAGTACCTAATCTCAGGCGTGGCACTGGTATCGCCTGAGTAATGGGCTCGCCGCGCCTCACTACGGTAAGGAGGCCGGCAAGAGGAAGAAGCTTCTGCGTCTGGCCTCCCCCTCCCACAGTAGCCACCATCCCATTACGATTACCGCCGTCATCGCCCAGCATCATCGCCATCGCCATCGCCATCGCCATCGACATCAGCAGCATATCGTCAACATCATCAGCATTATCGCTCGCGTGGCCATCCCCGTCACCCTCGTCACCCTCGTCACCCTCGTCACCGTCTTAGAGGACGGCGTTCGCTCATCTCTCCGCCTCTGCTCTCTCTGTCGCTCCCTCCTCCTCGAGCCACATCTGTCTCCTCGCCCTATCTATTGTCTGCTGCCCTCATCGCGTCACCCTCTCCAACTGCCACCCCTACCGCCCTTAGCTTTCCTGACTTAATCTTCTCGTCCCTTCCGCCTCTTCTCCCTGGTATACCTTTTTCCTGCTCTCTTTCATCCGCGCTCTCTTCCCGCCTCGCCTCGCTGCTCCGCCCATTGCGAGTCAGGCCATCGCCGCAAAATCTTTTTTCCCTTGTTCTTTTGTCTCCTTTCCTCCTTCGGTGACTTTGTCCCGCCATATTGCGATCGGCGTCAGACCCAGTCCCAGAAGCCTCATGGACACCAATATGGAGGATATCGGGCGAGTGCCCGCCGAGATGTTGCCCATGCAAAGCGAGCCGGCCTCGATCTATACGCTCGATGGTTGGATCGAGAGCTTGATGAATTGCAAACAGCTGTCTGAGGTCGATGTCCAGAGGCTCTGCGACAAGGTGAGCTGTTTTGAGCCTGATACCGCGTGACGCGCCTCAACAATCTTTACTCACGGTTCTTTCCTACACAGGCGCGCGAGGTTCTGCAGGACGAGTCCAACGTTCAACCAGTAGTGCGTTACGCCGCTTCGGAACCTATACTCTTCTCCGGCCGCTGATGCTTCTCGCTCTCCTAGAAATGTCCCGTCACCGTTTGCGGCGATATTCACGGCCAGTTCCACGACCTGATGGAGCTCTTCAAGATTGGCGGGTCTAACCCTGACACCAACTACCTCTTCATGGGTTCGTGCAAATTCCGTTCCGCCTGTCATTACTCAGGCCTCCAACTTGCGCGTCGCTGATCACGTCTCTCTCTAGGCGACTACGTTGATAGGGGCTACTATTCGGTTGAGACTGTCACCCTGCTCGTCGCGCTCAAGATTCGTTATCCGCAACGCATAACTATCCTGCGAGGAAACCACGAGTCTCGTCAGATCACCCAGGTCTATGGCTTTTACGACGAATGTCTGCGCAAGTACGGAAACGCTAACGTGTGGAAATACTTCACCGACCTATTTGACTACCTGCCTCTCACCGCCCTCATCGAAAACCAGATTTTTTGTCTTCACGGCGGCTTATCGCCCAGCATCGACACGCTCGATAACATCAGAGCCTTGGATCGTATCCAGGAGGTACCTCACGAAGGTCCCATGTGCGACCTTTTGTGGTCCGACCCTGATGACCGATGTGGTTGGGGCATTTCGCCTCGTGGTGCCGGCTACACCTTTGGTCAGGACATCTCTGAGGCATTCAATCATAACAATGGCCTTACGCTCATTGCCCGAGCCCACCAGCTGGTCATGGAAGGTTATAATTGGTCCCAGGACCGTAACGTCGTGACCATCTTCTCCGGTACGCACGTCGCTCATCTCTTGCTTCTCTGCGTCGTCGGTGCTAACGGCTTTCGCAGCCCCTAATTACTGCTACCGCTGCGGCAACCAAGCGGCTATAATGGAAATTGACGAGCACCTGAAATACACATTGTAAGAGAAGGAAGGCTGGGAGACGAACCTTGAAAACGAATGCGCCTGCTGATACAGCTTAGTTTGCAATTTGACCCATGCCCCCGGGCAGGCGAACCCATGGTTTCGAGACGTATGCCTCATTTTCAAATTCTCTATAAAGAGTAAGATGGCTAATGCCGGTGCACAGGAACTCCTGACTACTTCCTCTGATACTGCCTCGTTATGTGCACGACTCGGATAAGCACGCGCGGTGTGGAAGAATAGACACGGCTTGCAGTGGCCGGAGCCAAGCCTGTGTGTACAAATACAGAAGGCATCCTACACAGATACGGAAAACTAGACACTGCCCGGAAGATGAGGTATCGAATTGACAGACATAGCTAGTGGGTCCTTGCGGCCAAACATGGAGATGGTACCAGCTTGTATTCCATGTACAAGAAGGCGAGTGTGAGCATTAAAGGTAGAGGACCTAGTTTTGATAAGCAGCGGAAACAGGTAATGATGAAGAATCACATAACAAGCTACGCGTCATGCAAATCGGCTTGTTGTCACTGATACAGTTAAGTCGTTAAAGCCGAGAGCATGGCAATTAGGCGAAGATAAAGGTGGGAGGCCAAGTTATAGCTAAACAGAGCGGAAGCAGAAATACCTCGAGCGTAGGGATAGTAGCATATAGCCCGGTTCCCTAGCAGCCTCGCGCGGCACCGCATGCCTCTGCAACGGGTTCCCTGACCGCCTGATGCGACGCATTTATACAGCATCGAAAGGACGGGACTCGCTCCTCAGCAACAACCTTAGTGTAGTATCTTTTCTTTAAACCTCACTTGATCGGCCCTTCCAATCAAACTCCACATCGGTGGTCCCCACAAGCTTGCGATATCCGGTATTCTAATGGAGTTAAATACACCATGAGTG
>KN173757.1:37030-87189 GCA_000758425.1 Nilaparvata lugens yeast-like symbiont | reverse complement strand
CTTCCCCTGGGCTGCAAGATGAAGCCACTACCCAAGAGAAAAAAGATTGTCGCAGGCGGTGAGAGTGTCCAGCGCAGCCTGCGCGAGATAAGCTACTTGATTCAGAAAACTGTGGAACCATACACTTTGGAGCGAATTGTCATTTGAGCCTCAAGCTTATCTCTGCGAAACCAGGCGATCATGGTGGTGAAAATATACCGAGAGAGAGTAAGGCCGACAAGACGGCCGATGAAAGGCTGTCGTTAAAATGGGAAACCGTTCCTACCAGCTCGGCAGATGCCTCGACCGGCAAATGTGGTGTAATTGTTTGCCCGTCATGAGCGAGGTTGATACGGCTATGATCAGTGGAGAGGAGCCGAGGTCGTGGCTGATGGAGGCTCGGCCTCGGCGCACTTGGACTCTCAAGCTTCGAGACACCGTTTACCGAGAACCGGTTCCATGCACCCGGGAGCGGGCACTCGAGCGGACTTTGAGAATGACAGCCCGGGAGACATCTTCACTAAGTCCGCGTCCAGATTGGAGTGCTCTGACTCGGAGTAGGTGCTTGGTTCGCCAATTCGAAAGTTTCTCGGGTTAGCGGGAGGCCTCACAGCCAAGACGTATGTACATGAGATGACGCCCACGGCTTCTCCTTTCAGGAACCTCTATCTCGGGGCACTGGTGACGTCGTTGCTGGTCGCAGTCCGCACGAACTCCCTCCAAAGCAGCACCTCCGGCTGCACGTGCGTTCATCTGTAGGCGGCCAGGATGGGCAGTCAGGGTAGGCGGTCATGGTAGGAGCTAGGATAGGCGACCCGGTTGCAAATCTGCCTGCATGTATGTAGCGTTACCGACCAACTGCCGCTCATATTCATCCCCCACATGATGGGGGGATGAGGCCTGTTTTTATTATGAGAAAATATTTTTTGTCATGTTTAACGTCTTGTTTTTACGTTGTGCCGGCGTAGAAATACGTACCATAAGGGTCACGTGCTTTTTAGCTCACCCGACATGCCAGCGTCCTCCCGTACACTTCGTACATCCAACGTACATGGGAAAAACTGCAATTTACAGAAGCCTCTGCCCGAGGCTTACGAACCGAAGAATGAGGACTGCAAGAGGAGCTCTTACCGTGAGCCTTCTTGCGGGGCTTTCGTGTTGGCCCGCGAGGCAAATGGAGACGGCTGTGCTGAAAGCGATAGCCCGGGAGGGCCCGAGTGTGTCGCTTGCCAGAAGCGGCGCTGCACTTCCTCGTAGAAGGCGGAGGTTCGGAGCCGGTCTCCAAATGAGATGGCCCTATCAACCGAGCATAAAATCCAGCGGGGTTCCGGCGCCTGGTTGCCGTGGCCCGCCGCGGAGGCGGGCTTTTTTGTCGGCCTAGCCGACAAAAGAAGAAATGCTCGGGAGACTTTTCCTTCCCGTATAAGCAGTCAGCCTCGAGGTTGGCGAGGTTCTGGAGCTTGTCATTGCGGGAATGCCAATGAGCAGCAGTGGCATCAGCAGCAATAGCGTCGGCGGCGGCAGGAGCCTGGTGTCCAGGCATCACGGGCAGTTTCAGCCTCTCAGAGATATCGACGTCGTGGACGCTTTTGCCCAGACGCCCTTGTACGTACAGCGCCGCGCCTGTCCCGCCTTCTGCGACGTGGCACAGCACGTCTTTTGCTCCTGTTGTCGGAATTCCAAGATCCTGCCATATTTCCTGTGCTTTTGAGTCAAAATATGCCGTCTACTTCCACGTGGGTCGATGGCTTCGCGAGAATTCAGGCCGCCGGCGTCTTCAGAGAGCGGACAAGCCAGGTACAAAAGGAAAAAGAGAAGAAAAAAGTCAAGCCACGGCGAACCAAGGCAAGACGGTTGCAAAACGGGTAAGCCGCCAGACACGAAAGCATCTTACAGATATTTCGTCCGTCATTCGAGGTTCATCCGTGCCTCGTCGCCTATCCCCCACTGACCGCCGTTCTTGGCTTGTTTCTGCAGCTCCAGCTCGACTTCCAACAAGCCCAGCCTGGTGGCATCCTCGTCGCTGACGGCCTCGCCGGGCGCCTGGCTCAGCGGCCGGGGTCGGTCCTTGTCCAACCATGACCGAGGTCGATCAGCCATCCGGCGTCGGAAAGATGGGAGCCAGGACGATCTGGACGAGGCCGAGTGCGTGGATACGGCGTCATCGGCCGCCAGCTGATCGGGCCCGGAAGGCGCCGGCTCGGTGCGCAGCGGGCTGATTATCTTCTCGCCAGCCGTGCTGTAGTGCAGCGTGTGCAGGCCAACAGTCGAGCCAATGACCACGGCGCGTGCTGCCTCGTTGCGGGTGGCGTCAACTTCTACCAGTTCGGCGTCGCGATACCACTTTCTACTCCGCGTCCACTTGCCCCATCCGTCCTGGCCTCTGCGGCCGGTTTGCCACTGCTGTGCCGTGAGCCTCGCATCCACCAACGGCCCCTGCGGGAGACTGCCTACTTTGTTATCGTAATAAACCCAGCCGTTCCGGCCCTCGTCACCGTCGTAATCGACGGGCCCGTGCTCGTCGGGAACGCCGTCCACCCGCCATCTGCTTCTAGAGACCCACTGCCACCGCGCTTGGCTCCCGTCCTCGACGTCGGGAAGCTCGAACTCGTCTTTTCCGAGCGCCACATTGTTATGCTCGTCTGTCCAGGCTGGGCGCTCGTAGGCAAAGAGGCTCGACGTCCACCCTAGGCCCACCCATCGACGCTGGTTCTCGTAGACAATGAAGGTAAACTTGACGCCTGCACCCCTGGGGCTACTGGATCCTGGCTGAGACCCCATCTGCGTGCGCGTCGAAATTTGGGCATCGCGCCGCAGATCAGCGGCGAGTTTCTCCGACGAGCGGGAGCCCTTGACTGGGCGGTCAAAACGTAGGCCGGTGATGGCGGCCGCCAGCCGTCTGACGGCCGCGCTGCGCCAGAGAATGGTTCGCGACACGCGTATGACGCGCGCGTGCCAGCTCAAGACCAGAGTGCCGGCCACGAAGACAACTCTTCGGGTGGTTATTACCCTCCACGGAGGCATGGTGAGGGCGATCCAGAAGGGAGTCACGACGACAAGCCGTACAAACATGGCGGTTAGGGCTGGCTTGGTGGTGGCGCTGATCGGCGTTCTCTGGGTGCTTAAAAAAGCGGTCATTTCGAGCAGCGGGTCCATGAGGACATTACATCGGCCCGTGAGCTCCTTAAGGGTGTCGACAATTTCATCGAGTGTTTTTTGGTGCTTGCCTCCGGTGACCTGGGAGGTACCATCCTTAGCCTGCCGCGCAGGTTCGCCCCAGTCATTACTGCTCAAGGGGCTGTAGCGGCGGCCGTACATGCCGACGATGAGAGCGGCACCCAGAACGACGGGGCCAGCCCTTTGGACGACGACGTCGCCGTAGAGGACGACGATCCAGAAGGCGCAGAGGAGCAGGAAGCTCTGCCAGGGGTCGGTGGTGCTCCAGGTTAGCAGGCCGGCGAGCTGATTGAGCAAAACGACGAACGGATGGCTGTAGGCCAGGGCGCGAGTGACCTGGGGCGGTGTGGCCAAGAGCAAGGGCGTTTTCTGGTGGACGAGGATGGTGGACCGGCGGGTCGAGCCCGACGGGGTTGTGGCCGAGAGGGTGACGGGCGAAAAGGCGGCAAAAGTCGGAGGAGGGGCGGTAGCATCGGGGTTCGACGGCGACGCCAGGCCGAGCCGGTCGTCGTCGGAAACAGACATGAGCGCGCCAACGGAAGACAGCCAGGGCGCGTCCTGCTTGGGCAGCGGCGGCGACCGGTCAGCGATCAGCGATCAGCGCGGTCAGTGAGATGCAACGAGCACTCGGAAAGGAGGCATTTGGTAGCACAGGGGAGGAATAGGAAGGGGCAGCGTGAGGCGTGTGTTGTTTGGCATGGTCCATGAGCCATGCGGCGTGAGGCATCGAGGGCTTGAGGCATGAAGCATGAGCCATGGCCGCGAGGCGTCGGATCAAGCACGTGGGCTCGACGTTTCGCGCGACTTTTCGCATCGGGCGGAAAAAATAATGTTCGGCCTCGGAGTGTCACATGCTGCGCCCCGCGGACACGGCACGTGGCCGCAGCATCGAGCTGAGAAGCCAGCAATGTGGGCGGCGCCAACGGAGGCAGAGCGGAAGGCAGGCAGACTTGTTCGAGAGTGAAGCAGCACGAACAGGGCCAGGGCGGGCGAGAACGCTGACGAAGAGTAGGGTCGCGGTCAACTTACCATTGCAGCCATTGAGAGGGCGTCGGGCCTAGGCGGGCCCCAGGTCTCCCGTCATCGTCCAGAGCATGGCACGTACGGAAGAATGGCAGGCAGGAGAAAGGAAAGGACAGCTCGAGCGAGCCAAAGAGCATGAGAGTGTGGTCAAGGGGGACCTCGGCGGACTCAGAGACAGCCAAAAGGGGGCCACAAGGAAGAGTGGGTTGTCGGAGTGGCCTAGCCTCGAATCGGCAGCTCACGGGCTACACTTGGGGGGAGGGTTTCCCCGAGCGGAGACGCGGAGTAACCCCAACGTCGGACGGACCAAGGCAGACAAAACTTCAAGGACAGCGATACATCGTGGTGGTGGTGGATTTATTTACGTCGTGCGGCACGTGTCTATGCACGTGCACTATCCCGATAGGGAAAACGACGCGGGAGCACGCGCTAATCGCGTCTCCCGGTTCAGTCGGCTATCATCTCACAAGCCAGCAGGTTAGGTTGTCGAAAGGGGTTTGGGCCCGTCAATTCAGGCCGACCCTATCCGTAGCACCATTATGGGTGCGCGTATATTTGGGACTTCCGCCGCTCCCTCTTCGTCATGTTCCCAACCGGAATTCTCCTCCACTCCCTCTGAAGCCTGGGTTGGCCCTCTCCCCCAGGTTCGGCGCGTCCGACGCCCGCAAGCCGTCATCATACGAAGGATCGTGAAAAGCCAGGGAAAACTCCCGCGAGAGAAAACCTGGCGAGGTTGGGTTCATGAGCAATACCTTTCGGCGCAGTCGGACTGGTGAGGTGTTGCATCGGCGGCGACGAGGTTGGGCGGTAAGCCGCTCAATCGTGGCGGATGCACGAGTTGAGCATGTTCGGGCGACGGGGAACCCTCCCCCAGGAATCCCGTCACGGAAGCCGTGTGGTGTGTAGTCCTCGTTGTGCCCGGGGGAAGAGTGGTGCTGGTGGTGTTGAGGTCGAGGGTCAGTTGGCTTCGCGGAGTTGTGGCGTATTAGTGTAGCATGGTGCACAGAATACCTGGCACTACCGAAATCTAACAGCAGCGAGAAGCTGAAAATTTTTTCGGGGGAGGGTTGCGATACATCGTGGATTCGATGCTCAGTTCATGGGTCGCCTACATTCTCTCTTCGCCGTCACATGCTCGACTGGGGGGAAGCGTGAGCGGGCGACCAATGGAAGCGAGGGTGAGCAAGAGCGTAGTGGACCCAAGAGTGGGCGACACGGAGCGCCACGAGACCCAACGAACCGAGAGTCACGTTGGAAGCAGTGAATGCAGCAGAGGCAGGAGAGGGGAGACTTGAGGGTACTTTCTTATTTCATCATTGACTAGTGTGGCCCGAATGCCTTAATACAGACAGAGAGAGTGAACTCGGGGCCTGCGGAAACCCATGCACCATGTTCGTCATCAACTTCAGCAGCGAACACATCATGCCGACGGCAGAAGGTGATTGCGTCGGGGCGCAACACGCCGTTCAAGAGCGTCTGCACGATGTGCAAGAGCCTGCAGGTATTACGAAGATTAGCGACAGGACCAATGGTCAGGATGGTCGCAGAGACGTACAGTTGGAGCCGCAGTTGCAGGAAGAGGCAGAGCCGGAGCAGCCACAATCGCCGGCCATGGTGGGCGAGTTAAGAAGTTTAATGGAAGAGCTCGTAGAGAAAACGATCTGGTGGAGATGCAGAAAGTGAAAGGGCCGTTGAAAGTCTTCGTCCGGTAGAGGAGCGGAGGTGAGGAGAACGGCTTGTAAAGCGTACAAGAGACAGATTTCCCAGCGGCCGGCTATAGGGGCGAGCGTGCTTTATAGTCAGTCCGCGGCCCCGCGATCCTTCAGATGGCCGATGACTTGTGACGTGGTGGTGTGGCGGCGACTGGCCACTGCGGGCGGTCCTGGCGGCACAACTGCGTGATGCCTGCTTCCACTGTGGCTGTGGGCGCCACTCTCGGGAAGTGGATGGGAAGCTTCAGGTCGACTGGCGGGGGCCGCGGAGACCGGCACGAGGCTTCGGGTCTCCCGACGAGGAGGATAAGTCGATGTGCTCGGGCTTCCCGGCTTGCTCGGGCCTCTGGTGTGCGCGGGCCTCCATCACTATGGAGCGGCGGGCACACAAAGCAAAGCGGCCGCCGAAGAGAGGAAAATGGACCAAAGGGGCAAACCAAGGGAGACGGAACGTTGGTGTTGCAGCCTCCTCTCTTTCCGCCCTGTTCAGCGTCGCTTATCGCTATGCCACGGCAAGCAGCGCCCCCGCCTTAGGCCTGGCTCCGGACTGACGGCACGGCAACACAGCCACGCGCCACGAGGCGTCCATCACGGGACCGTAGACCACCCCGTGCCTCGCACCCGAACAACCAAGTCTCGACTCTTGGACTGGGCGAAAGGACGGCCTCGAGGCTGCACTCGACCAGTCAGCCCTTTCCGACGCGTCGGGTCGTCGACGGTCCTGTCGAAGCGCGCGCCGCTTACACGTGGTCCGCGCCGGCAACCGCCCTTGACGCACTGCAGGCGGATGGGAAAAGCCCTGAGCCTCGCCCACGCCCTGGTAACTGGCCGCCACTTCGTCAGCGGGCGTTACGCGAGACGGTTCCCGTCCTGGAGCACACCTCCATCGCTGCCAGGGACTCGGTTCGATGATCGGAGCGTCCACGGATTCCTGCGAGAAGGGAGTGGGGGAAGGGTGGCTGGCCTCGCCCATAGCCAAAACCTGTCCCCGCGAAGAACAGGCCCGTGAGCCGAGTAGCGAGCCGAGCCCAAAAGACCTCGTCACACCGAGTGTGGAGTGAGGAAGCACCAAGCTGCATGGTATCGAGTGCGGAGTGAAATCCGGGTTGCGTAATATCATAACCATGGTCGCCACAGCCCTGCGCCGAGCCGAATGCAGGGCCATCATGTGTCTTGACGCGGTCTTGGACCATTTGGCTTATAAGGACTACTCCTCCGAGACGCCCAGAGGCAAAAGGCGCCGAGACTGGGGCACTGGATACCTTGGTGGAGCCGGATACTTCGGCCGCTCTCGCCACTCGAACCCGAGCCGTCACCACCGAGTCCATCCGACAAAGATACAGCCATGGAGAGCCGCGAGGCCAAGGTGGCTGCGGCGCTGGCCGAGGCCAAGACACTGGTCGCCGCGCTCGAATCCTTCGACGGCTCCGACGTGGACCACGGCCGGCTGCTGCGGCGCGCGCTCGAGGAGCCCTTGGACGCGGTGACGCGCTGGACCGAGAACATCAACACGGCGGCTGCCCTGGCCATGGCGTCGCGTATCGGCATCCTGGACACCCTGGCCCAGCACCAGGGCGGCGACGGTCTTGACGTCGGCTACCTGGCGGCGCAGGCGCGCGTCGACGAGACTGTCGTCTATCGCTGCATGCGCCTGCTGACGGCTAACGGCATCGGCTGCGAGACGCGTCACGGCACTTATACCACTAACGCCTTGTCGCACCATCTGCAGGCGCCCGGCTTGGCCGGCTTCGCGCGCATGGCTCTCGACTTCGGCCGCGCCCTAGCTACCATGCCCGACTACCTGCGCAGCCACTCGCCCGACGACATTAGGGACCTACTCAAGAGTCCGTACGCCTACGCCGCCGGCCACGAGGGGCTCAGCTACTACGATGTCCTTGACCTGGATCCGGCCGAGCGCGATGCATGGAATCGGGCCTTTGGCATCATGGACAAGCTGTACCCCTACTGGGCCAGTTCCCCTTCCGTCCCTTCATTGTCGACGTTGCCGGTGGCCGAGGCCAGTCGCTCGTCCTGCTGCGCAAGCACTGCGGCGGTTCATTCGGCACCCAAATGATCCTGCAAGACCTGCCGTCTGTCATCTACTCGCTGGCCCGCGACGACGTCGAGGGCATCGAGCCCATGGTCCACGACATCTTCAAGCCCCAGCCCGTAAAGAGCAAGTCTTGGCCTAGCCATTGTGTCTGCTCGCCTGCTACTACCGCCGTCTTGGCCCATACGCGCCGCTGCTGAACCGTCTTCTCTCCAGATGCTCACATTTACCTGATGCGCCGGCTGCTGCACGACTTCTACGACGCCGACGCCGTCAAGATCCTGCGCCACACCGCCGCCGTCATGGGCCCGGACTCGCGCCTCATCAGCGAGCTGCTGCTACCGGAGCGTGCGTGTGTCGGCCAGTCACTGCTCCCCTACTGGATTGACCTCGATGTCATGACTATCGGCGGCCAGGAGCACTGTCTCCGCCTTCGACGCCCTCTTCACCCAGGCCGGCCTCGAGCTCGTCCGCGTCTACACCGTCGACGACGCTCCCAACGCCACGCTCGAGGTCCGTTTGCGTCCCAATGCCTGAACGAGCGCTCAAGACGCCGCGCTACGCCTTATGCATTGTTGGTTTCGCTTTGATCCGGGGTACAGTAAACGTATGCTAACGAGTCATGTACGGGATGGATTCAATTTGAGTTGTCCTCCCAATCCCTATTCTCTAGTTCTCTAATGGGCATTTATATCATTGTACAAAAGGAAATGCCGGGGATGCATCCGCCATGGGCTTATTAGTCTGAGAAATTTGCCAGGTGGATTACGGTTGGGTGCGCCACCTCCTCATATCTTGACCCCCTGAAATCATTGCACGTATCGATATCCAAACATGCACCATGTCATACTCCCCTACATTACCTAGCTCTACTCGAAGCCTCCCCAATCGATCTTCAGGGCCCATACGACGCCGAACCTACAAGATATAGAGGCTCATGAGAAAGCGACTCGCTCCATTCACCACTTTTGCCGTCCCGGCATGTAGTTCACCATCCTAGCTCGCTTCCCACGTCGCTCCACTCGCGGCCTATCCTCCTCCCCTCGGTTATCGGGCCCATGAGCAGTGGTTGTGCTATATAGCTTATATCGTTAGGATGATGATACGATAATGAAGTAATGATCATTGAGTTCGCCGACAAGGCAAGACATCAGCAGCATCTTTCATAGTAGATCTGCACCCGTTTCGAGACTGAAAAGAGGGCCCAAGAGTGCGTTCGGGCGCATTACACTGCTGTTATCCCGTCCGGGCCGCCTTGGGTTTGTTCCCTGGAGAGGCGACGGACGTTAGCCGCACGTCTTTCTCCACAGATGGCACCACCGTTGGCTTCCCCTGCGGAGGATCTTGATCTTTGACGGCGCCTCGTCTCATACGACGCTGGAGTGTATGTATCGGCTTGGAAGCATCGCTTTTTCTTTTTCTTTTTTCTGCCATCGCACGCGTCACACGTCACACAGCTGCTTGACACTGGCGCCTTTGGCCCCCTCGAAGAGCGTCATCATCAGGAGCTTGTCGGCTTCGCCGACTGTAATTGTACCGCGCCAAACCCAAAGAAACGCTTCTTTCACGAGTAAAAGATCGTCGCGGCCAAAGTCTTTTCGAAAGAAAACCTTCAAGCCGGATTACGGGCAGCGTAAACCTCCGAAGCCACTGTCGTGCCCCTTACATCACTTGTTCCTCCTGTTGTGAATTTTTAGATGGCAGGCACAAACCCAGCGCCCTGAGGCACGCCACCGGTGGGGCCGGGCTGGCGTTGTTAAGGGAAGCCCGAGGACCTCCCGGCCAGCCTCGTCCCAGCCGCAGTACCGGGCCTACCTACACTAAGCCACGACCAGATGTTGAATCTGACGGGCCTCGCTCCAGTTTCTCCCTCGCCTCCATCCCAATGCCTCCAGCTGGCCCTGCCAATGTCGATCCCACGAAAAAGAAAAACCCCAAAGTCTGCTCCGGTCACTACGCGCCCGGATCCTCCGCGCTTGACGCGCAATACAAAGCCACCAGGACCAGAATTCTGTCCCGTTTATTCATCCAACCGACCCAACGGCCCCCCCACGGGCACGTCGGCAAACACCCCCGTCGTCGTCGCGTACTCCGCGAACTTGTTCCTCCTATGCCGAGCATCTTGCGAAAGAATTATGCGCTTGTGAAGCGTCACACATAAGGTCAACCAGACGACTGCCTGATTTACTATACGGACTTACCAAAATCGCTTACGCTTGCCGGTTGAAGCCTTGTCAGTGTGGCTGGCAGAAATATGCGCTGTAAGGTATGCATATATGTATTCTAGCCGGGTAGCTCGCCATCCCCGAATTTTCTATTTTTACTCACGTTGAGACCTCAGGCAACCGGATTTCACTTCTTTTCTCCGACACGGTTTCGTCATACCCTCGATTTTTGATCGACCTCTTTTTATTCGACATGAGCGTGAATCAGGCCATCAATCAGTCTGACCCTTCCGAAGCAGCAGGCGGCTTGAGGACGACCGCAGCACACACTGATCGTTCTCACAATCTACCAGCATTGGATGGTAGTGCCCACTTGACGCAGAAGATAGACATGATGATGAAGCTGCTATAGTCTCTGCGACAGACTGTGCAGAGTGGCTTTGCTGATGTTGATCGGAGAATGGAGGCTTTGGACCGTAAGATCGCCGTGACGTGAGTCGAACGGATGCCTCTTCCTCAGCATAGTGTGCTGAGTCCTTCCTTTAACTACGTTGGTGCCTGCGGATGACGTCTGTTGCCTTTGCAGGGAACACAACGCAGTGGCTCGTATCGAGAACAGCTGTGCATGGCAACTGGGGCACCCTTGGCTCCTCTCTTCAGTTTCGAGACGGGTGCAGAGATCCCAGGCTGTCCACCTACCACACAAGACACTGATGTCTGGCCTTGTCTGTGGACCCATATGCTCACCTCTCCATCCGTAGGTACCTCGTGAGAATATAGCTGACTCGGTGGCAGTGCAAGAGGTTGATGGCATCATCCGACAGTTAGGGGGATCGACTGAGGGTACGGAGTCGGATAGACGACGTCGCTTGCTTTTGAGTTTTGGAGTAGCTCGGCGAACGCTCTAAGTGGTTTAAACCCGGCGGGAATAGGAGGGCCGATTGGAGAGACTCCCGCCAAGGGAAGAGAAAAGCCAGGAGCGGCGGGAGGGAGCAGCAGAAAGGCCGGAGGACCGGGGCCACGTAGCAAGCCCTCTCGTCTCTTCGTTCCTCCAGGAATATAATTTTAAATCTTACCCACACATCGCAGTCGTGAAGAAAATATGTTGGTGCTGTAGACCAAGCTCCTTTTTGGTTCCATGTCCTCAATAAAAATATTGATCCATATACCGACATGCGCCCGCTGCAGTCCCTTGCTTGCCGACTTGTGCCTTCCTGCTCTTCATTGTGTTACTTGTGGCAGCAGCAGGCATGAAGCTGAGCACAGATAGCCAGATGGTTGGTCATCTATTGACGCGCCAATTTTTTTACCGCCTTCCCCAACGACGATGGGAGCCCGGTTGCCTGCGGGTATGCTCCGCTTAGTATCCGTTGCGAATTCATGTTCTTATTCCAACTTCAAGTCACATTCCGAAGTCGACAGTCGTCTCTGTCATAGGTCCGTCCTAATCCAACAGGAAGTCCAAGTCGAAAGATGACGCATCTGCTGGTACAGGAGGTATTATTCACGGAAAGTCAGTCTCGTCGCTGGTCGACAAAGCCAGGATAAAGCGAAAAGGGTTTACACACTATCTGTGGAAGACACAAGAGTCAACGTTGGCCGAAGGACAATATCCCCTCACCAATGGCTCCGCTATGCCTGCCAACTCCGTGGCAACCGGTGAAGGGTGCGACAGATCGATCCTAGGGCGAGTCCGAGCCTCATTCCGGCGCAGGCCACTTGGCATCCGTCAAGTCTCCACGCGTGCCCTTGTGCTTCCACTTCTTGTGCGTTGCACACACTGTCGACACTCTGCCTCTTCAGGGTGCATATGATAATCTCGATGGAAGTCAACGTGTTACGAATTGACCTTCTGCGCAGTTTGCCTGCCTCTCCCGGAACGACCCTGCGTACAATGTTTAACGCCACGTCCACCAATTCGAGCTGCAGGAAAGCCAAAAAGCGTTGCTCAGCGCGCGTGCCGCTCTACCTTCACATTGGCTCTCGTGGGGAAAGAGGATCTTGGGGCTCAAACCATCAAAAGACGGAAAGAAAGAAGACGGTCGCTCGAGCCTGTTCATTCAAATGTGGCCGACAACGCGGTTATCATTCCGGCATGTCGCTCGCTCTCCTGGTTAGTCACTTCGCTCCGCTCGTAGAACATCCTCCTCCCTCTGTTCGCCACGTCCACGGCAAGACATTGTCTTTGCAATTTTCTCGTAAACGCGTGACGCTCTCTTCGGGGCCGAGTTCCGTAGTCATAAAAATATTTGATCATTCATTGGCACCTCATCAAGGTCGTGTCAAGACGTCTCTAGTATTGACCAAGACCTTGCGCACGACTAGTTAATGAGCAAAACGCCTTATGTCGGCGAAGCCCATGTCCACGAATTACAGAGACTTGATGTGATGATGACTATTGCCCTTGAAACGACAGACCAAAAAGTAGGCTCATTATATGATATTGATCCCGTGGTTCTGTCGATAAAAGTCCAATGGTCGTGAAGTTTATGGCCGTCAGATCATCATCCTCCATCCTCACGCTGTCTCGTAGTGTCCGCCCGTTCTCGTTCTTGGCGCACCGCCTATCGTGGCAATCTATACTTCTTACAATGGCTGCCGTGGTCCAATTCGTCGTCTATGCTGACGCTTGACAGATATGAGTCAAGGTTCCCGTCCCTCCATTTCTCGACTGTTCCACCCCCCCTGGAGAGACTACAGTCTTTCACAGCTTTGCTTTTGGCCTTTGCGAAGGCACCGAGAGTGGATCGTAGACGGCCGTGAACAGCGTGTCCACAGGCGTGCCATTGGAGTGGACATGAAGGCCACGGATGTCGACTAGGCCCGGATTCAAGTCGTGGATGCTCGCGCAGCCGATCAGGCGCATATTCATCTCCATCTTGTCCTTGAGCAGCTGCATCGCGCGCTCGACTCCCGACTGACCGTAGGCGCTCATGGCATAGAGCAAAGGCCGCCCGATGCCGACGCCCTTGGCGCCCAGGTAGAGCACCTTGAGCACGTCGCTGGCACGGCGAAAGCCACCGTCGACAGACTTCGAACCCATTAGCGAGTCCACGCTCGCGCAAGACAGGCATGGCTTCCGCCAGGACCTCGAGGCCCGAACGGGCAAAGTCGAGCTGCCAGCCGCCGTGGTTGGATAGGACAACGCCCTGGACGCCGGCGTCGACGGCCTTGAGCACGTCTTCGACGCGTTGCACGTCCTTGAGGACGATGGGCATCTTTGTGATGCTCTGAATTCATCCAATGTCCTTCCAGTTGAGCGACGGGTCAATAAAACTCGAGATGGCGCGCGCGGCGCCTTGACTCGTGTCTGTCTCATGGCCCGTCTGCACGTCGCTGCCCGGGTCAATGAATTTGCAGCGCATATCCTTTGAGGCGGCCCAGCTGCGGGGCATCGACAGTAACGAAGAGGCCGCGGCATCCTCTTTGCTCGGCATGCTGCACGATCTTGCGCGTAATCTCGCGATTTTTATTGACGTACAGCTGCAACCACTTGACCTGAGCGTCTTGCCTGGCGTCGAAAATTTCGTCAAAGGAGCAAGATGCGAGCGTTGGAATCATCTGAATCACGCCGTGCGTGTGAGCGGCGCGAGTCAGGACGACCTCACCTTCGGAATGGCCCAGTTTTCCGAGCGCCGTGGCCGTGATGTAAAAGGGCGCCGAGCACTTGGAGCCTAGCATCGTGGTACTGAAGTCGATCCGCTCCACATCGACGAGTACTTGAGGCTGGAACCAGATACGATGGAGGGCGGCACGGTTTTCTCGCAGTGTCTTGGACAGCACCATAGGAAATAATCATGCAAATCAGTTGGCCAGTCCGTCCGATCCTGCTGCCGGGGTCCGACTCACAATCTCGTCATCCGCGGCACTGAAATAATAGGCCCAGGAGGTACGCTTCATAACCCTTTGCGCCACGGCTTCGAAGTCGAAAAGATTGTAGCACTGCGATAGGAGCGGTTTGTGGACGATGCGCTCCTGGCGCTCGGCCTTGTCTGGGTCCTCCGCCCTGGCATCCTGAGCGACGGTGCCCATGTCGACGGGGCCAAGGTGCTTGGAGTGATGCAGATATTTGTCCAATGTGTCGGACGGGTGGATGGGGTCGAACTCATCCGTTGCGTCCTTCCCCTGCTCTCGTCTGGTCAGCAAAGATCCGAGCAATGGGGGGAACGGTCTTGCGATGCGGCGTACAGCATATTGAAGGATGATTTTCTGGCCGCCAGGATGCTCTGGTATTGTCATAATTGGTCAGCAGCGATCTTCCATCGTCCTTGGAGGCGATTCTTGCCTGGGAGAAAGTCAGTGACGTCGTAAGCTTTGCCCTGCAGACGTCGAGATGGTGTCAGCTTGCGAAAATTCCGATTTAGTGGAAGAGGGTTTCTCACATGGATGATAACCCAGCACGACTTTGAATGATTGTGCCTGGAAATATCGATTCCTTTCAGTGTCATTATGTAGCTGGGTGCCTGTTCGCTCAAAGACACACTCAACCACGTCAATTTGGAGGTCGGCGAGTCGAACGGAAGAGGCTCAAGGCGAGGCGAGCCGTCACCACTCGAGCCCCACTGCTTCTTCAGGCCGAGGATGAAACGGTGCCACAGCGCTAACTATATGAGGCTATATGAGGCAATAGTTGTGTCACGGCCAATAAGCCATTACTTTAAAGTGATCAATTTATATGCGCAAAAGCTAGATTCCGATGTGAAAGACACGATTATTTAGCTGGGCGACGATAAAGAGTAACTCGCCTTGTTACAATAAGGTCTGCTGGTTTGTAGCCGAGCAAAGGAGGATTCCGATGACAAGAGTCGCAACGCATTGCTCCGACTCAGTAATATCTTCAGTGGATGAATGGGCGCCAACGTGACTTCGGCATGCCCCTCATGGTCGTGACACCTCTCCTGCTCCTTTTTACCAAGGGAGGTGTACAGAAACTACAAAGCATGGGTCAATACTTTGAGATATCCGGCCACCTTGTTCATAAGACATGCATATCGCCCAGATCAGGCTACGCTTAAGCTCCGCCTGTTTTCCCTTGTTCACTAAAAACGCACGCATATCACCCACAATCTATAGGGTTTATTCGCCTCAGAAAGGCACTCGAAAAATATTTTGTCCATACTTCGTCGGCTCGTTTAACTTGGCCCATCAATTGATCCGGACCTCCATACTCCTGCATACTCCAAAGCATTGCCCCCAGCGGCACTCAATTCAAATCATGAGGCTAACAGAGTCCTTCGAGTAGACCCTCGCGTCAGTCACTTCCTGCAGTAGCCATTCTTCATCTACCTCGGCCTCCGCCGCCATTGTCGCTGATGTTTGCAGGGCTAGCAACGCCGACACATTCGATCGCCGTGCTCGTGTGGCCTCGGCGTGTTCAATGCATCGCGTCATCTCAGATGTCGAGAGATCACGCTTGACCGCGTTACTTGGGATCGAACGAGCCCTTAGATCTGTCCTTTCCTCGCACGACGAGGGGATGGTTTCGAAAAGAATTTATGTCTGATTGGTTCGGGCTAGTCTGCAGCGAATCGTGCAGAAATATTGCCTCAAGGCAATTTTCCTGGCTTCGTTAGTCACGGTAGATGGAGTCCTTTTTCAAGTCTTGAAGCTGGTCGTATAGGTATTGTAGCGGCATACGACCCGCGAGCTCATCCCTGAGAGCTCATCGCGGTAATCAGGTTATTGATCTGCCGGCTTGTGATGCTCTCGACATCTCGAGGATCTTTGTCCGTCTGACCATCAGTCTGGCCATCGGGCTGCTGTAGGCGGGCTCGAATAAGGGCGGAGCGGAGACCACCGCTATGAAGACGGATGATCTGACTGCGATCTCTCAATAATCTCACGGCGATATTTTCTATGAGTAGTTGCCGTGGTAAACTCGTGGTTGTGGTCGGCACCGGTGACCGCCACCATCCACGAGCCCTCGTAGCGATCTCGTTTGACAATAATTTGGAATCCGCAGCCAGTCATCCTGCGTATTGGTACTCCGTCGCTTCGAGGGATATGCTGCCATGACCCGGTCTGGATCGTAACGTCGACCTTTAGAGCATCTCAATAGAACGTAGGTCGGATTGGCGGCGTTGGGTCGTTTAGTGCGGACGGCTAGGGCAAATCCCTGTGCCCGGGCTGCGGAATCGATCGCTTTTTGGGCGGCCTCAAGAGAGACAAATCGGCTTGAATAAACTTCTTCCATAGGAATGCAAATAAAAGAAAGATCGGTACGACAATGGATTCAGAGGCGACTTCAAACGGACTCGAATTAGAGGCGAGAAATTTTATCTCCAGGGGGGAGACTTCGATTGCTTGATTTAGAGTATGTGAGCATAAGCATTGCTGCGATATCGGCGCGTAAGTCGGGAAGAACCATGTCTTGCGCCACAACGACCAACAGTGTTGGCCAAGTACTGACCCTAGATGGTTGGCCGCATGAAGACTACAGCTGATGAACGTGAACACCACACATATTGAAGTTCGCGATAGTGGGGTAGTGTGGCTCAACCCAGCATCCGTCCCCTCTGATCTCCGGCGCCCGAGCTAGTTAAAGGCGAACGGGTGTAGGCCCGTCAGCCCTTTCCATACCTCGCACCGCTAAATGATTACTTCGAACTCGCTCTAGACTTGTTCTGGCTCACCAGGACACTGATTTCCACTTCCCATCCCAAATGTTATCTCGCCATCATCATTCCTGCCCAACCCCCTCATTCATCCCTACTTTAACGCATCCTGGTCAAGCCTTTTGTTTTGCGCCGTCTTGCGCTGTGGATCCAAGCCGTGTGGTACGAAGTATCCCTTTTTACTCAGCTACCGGGTACGGTGCGGTGAGGTCACGTGCTTCTCACTTTTTTTAATGTGGCGCCCTGATGCATGCCACCAGTGCGGCCGGCTGACAGTGCTGTGGCGCCCTCCTCGTCTCATCCGCGGTACCGTACTTGGCTTACGCTTAGCCCTTATGTTGAATCGAGTACTTCGTACGTCTCGCGCCCAGATTTTCTCTCCTTAATCCTTGCCAGCTGGGCGGGCCCAGCGATCAGCTCTTGCGGGTGATTCGTTTGTGCAGTTCCGGTCACCACGTGCCCAGACCTCTTGCCCCTGCAACTTGCCATCTACCTTGTCAGGCTACCCTGGAGGCATAACAGATCTACCTCGGGGGGATATCGCCGAACCCCATCGCCGTCGCAAAATTCGCAAACAGCTTCCATCCCTTCGGACCCAACAGCTCCTCCGACTCCTCCGGCGGTCTTCACAGCCTCCCCGAGCCTCTCCCCTTGGCCAATGTCTTGTGGCACCCGATGAATTGTCCAGGGGACTTCTTGCGCCCACTCGAGCAGCGTAGCTCGGCGTGGTGGTGGTTGAACAACCCGTGGTACTCGGCAAAGTCGCCATGCCCCCGTCCGGGACGCGTACGGTCGGGCTAAAACCCCCAAGGGAAGACTTAGCTCCGGTGGTCTCCACCGTTGCATGCCCGGCTCCAGTTGTTTGTATATCAGTGAGCAGACTGACGTGCCCATTTTGTCTTGCTGGTAAACACGCCGAGGACAAGATCCTCGGCGCCACGATGATATCTACCCACAAGCAAAAGTTGGCCTGATGTCCAAAAAGGCAGTTGGTCGTTAAGTTGTCGCCTTGAAGTACACGAGTTACGTGCTCTTGTATTTGGTGGTGTTCCTCGGATGGTCCGTCGGCCTCGGTAGCGGAGACTGTTGCCAAGATGTCTTCAATTGGCCCCTGTGATGCGCTGGCGGTCCATGCGTCAATGAAACGTGGCTATCTGCTCCTTATTATTATCTGGTCGACCACATTCAGACTTGTTGGCACGTTAGGAAAAGTTGCAAGGGCAATGTAAATCGCACGCTTGCCGACCAAGGCTCTCGATCTCGATATGCCAAGGCTTGAGAGGCGCCTCATGCAAGATGGAATTCTAGTGGATACTGGCTCCTATGTTGGCATCGGACTGGTAGTGAACGACACGACTCCTCACGGCCTTTGCTGATGGCATGGGTGAGGCATTCCCACTTCGTTATCTTGCGTTTGACATGCCGGCACTTTCTCGTGTGAGAACTAAGTGAAGGGATGACATGTCACGAGCATACAGCAACGCAAAGGCGTCGCACCATGCGATCTGTGCCAATTCCCTGCGTCTGACCTGCCCAAGCCATAATCACATTTTCATGTGTGCGGGCATGCATCTAGTGAGCATACAAGTCTACGCAGTTTACTATCAGCCACATATGAATTCGCGCCCCGAGCTGCGTAATTGCCTGGATTCAGTTCTTAGATCGTGATACTGGCTGTCTTCAGACCTCAGCCTCCCCTCTCATCGCCGCTGCAGTCGGACAGTGGCGTCATGAAGTCGGGTGCTGGAGGTCAAGGTCCTCCTCCCTTTTCTGATCTACCTTGCTCACGCTTAGGTGTGCCAAATCGACCTACGCAAGAGATACCCGAGTAGAGCACGTCGCTAAACTTGACTTTTCGCTCACTACTCTTTGTCTCTGTTCCAAAGACCGGGCTTCTAGGCGCATAGTGATGGTCCAAGTGGCGGCCCAGCCTTGCCCTCGTATATCAAATCCTGCCCATTAGCCAACTCCTCTCCTTATTACTCGTCATGCCCTTCGGCCCCATGACGGGTAGAGCACGCTTCCTCAGCTCCTTCTCAATCACCTTCCAGCGCCCAATGGCCGTCTCCTTCTCGACGAGCCCGATTCTATGCTCATGGACTTTGACGTTGGCCAGGTTTTCGACGCTGGAGCGCTTCTTTAACACCTCGACTAGCTTGGGCGCTTTGGCGGATTTAATGGCGATGGCGAGCACGTGCTCGACCGTACGGGCGGCTCCCAACTTGGAGTCGGGTATGAGGATTCCTGTAAGCTGGTAGAGGCGCTTGCGCAGCTTTTTACTGCTGTTAGCCTGATGCCCTCTTTCGGAAGTAGAGGAGTTACCGGCGCAGCTCGTACCGCAAATCTGGTCTCGTCCGTAAGCGTCAGCTGCTTCCACGTAGGATCCCACGACTTGGCGACGTGTCTTGCCTCAGCAGCCGACATTTTTTTCAACGATCTGACGTCTTCTGCTTGATTCATCAGGCTCTGCAAGACGGCAGAGACGTCACCGCTAAGCGCTACCTTGGCGCCATCAATATGAATTTTGACGGCCAGCGCTTGTTTGAGATTTCCCATATCGCCCTGGCGCCATCTTCGCGTCACCCATTGCGAGAAAACACCACCTGTTTGCAGAGCGAGCAGCTCGATGACAGCCCTTCGAAGGTACACCATGAACACGTCTTTATCCGTCACCTGTTGTGGGCTTCCAAAGGCCCTAAATCGGCTCTCTTCACCCCAGTGACCCGGTTGGTCCCACCAATTCTGCAGCATGCTGGTTTCCTCGAGCTCGGAAATTTCAGTCGCGGGTACATACGACGTGTCTGTCGCCTGCAACTCTGCTTCGGCCGTTGCTTCTGTCCGTTCTGGAGGCAAGACGAGGCGCGAGAGCAGGACGGCTTCAGGGGGCATGTCCGCACGAGAAGATTGGGGTTGAGGCTCGAGAGCTTCCGCAGGCAGATTAGATGGCGTTTCTGGCTTTGATTTTTGGGCGTATGGATCATCGGGACCGGGAGCATCGCCCTTCCAGAGGCTGTTCCGGAACCATGATGGCTTCTTCTCTCGCGCCACAAAGCTGGTTGATATCGCGCACGTCAGGACCGAGGCCGAGGGCCGTGGTAAAGATTGTGGCGCGGCGGCCAGACTCAGAATCTTTAGGCTTCTCTTCTGTAGTATTCGAGGCATGGCTAGACGGCTGAACGTGAGCAGAGGGGCGCGACAGTTTTCAAGCCGCAGCAATAGGCTCACTAGGCGGCCGCCCAGTGCAGGGATTGCGATACTTCGAGCAGCACCACATACGGCTAGTGGCTACGCATCTCAGCCACAACCACATAGATACGAATACGAATGCTCAGCAGCCACTCTTTAGTTTGCATCACAACGCATAACTACTTCGTAGTCATCTCAGTCACTCGCCCGCCAGCGTTGGCACCTCTGGCAACCTCGCCGTGCCTCTCGACTCGCAATGACGCGATTTCTTTTCTGGACTATCTCGCTCGCCGCGCTCTTGACCGTAGCAGAGACCTCTTGTAAGACTCCTGTGGTCCCCGTATCGTGCGCCTGCATCGCAGAGATACCATAAGAAACAAAAGACCGATCTGACCTGTCGACTATCCTGAGCAGCGGCGCCAACGTTCTGCAAGTGTACATGCTTCAAGAACAGCACGATAATTCCGCTGGGACCTGCAAGCCAGTTCCAGGACTCCAGCTCATCTCCGTCTTCCATATTTCTCCGATCGCTTTCCTCTATCCTCTCAGACGCTCGCCAGTTTGGCGACCGCCGTCCACTTCAAGCCTCTGGTCACAGCCCCAAATGCCGATCGGCATCAACGTCCTGTTCCGAGTGTACGAAAGCCTTTTGCCTCAGTCAGGGCATCGAATTTTGCAAGGATGCCAAGGATGAAAACGTTTTCACCTTGTGTTTTCAGCGCGATAGCAACAAGGACAATTTCATAGTATGGGGGTTTATCCTCGGCACTGTTGGCCTTCTTGGCTGGGCAGCCTTCAAGCGCGTCATTGAGTGGCGCCAGGACCAAGCCTTGCATCGCCAAAATATCGACTACACCCTTGCAGGCTCCCGATAATTTCCGGTAAGGTGCGCCATCATGATCGGACAAGGTTTTTTGGTTCCATGTCCTCAAAAAATATTGATCCATATACCGACATGCGCCCGCTGCAGTCCCTTGCTTGCCGACTTGTGCATTCCTGTTCTTCATTGTGTTACTTGTGGCAGCAAGCACGAAGCTGAGCACAGATAGCCAGATGGTTTGTCATCTATTGACGCGCCAATTTTTTTTACGTCTTCCCCAACGACGATAGGAGCCCGGTTGCCTGCGGGTATGCTCCGCTTAGTATCCGTTGCGACCATTTGCCTCCCGACGGGCTCGGACAGCCGCCGCCAGATCCTCCATCACGTCAACGGTCGTTTCCCAGCTGATACAGGCGTCGGTGACACTGACACCTCGCTTGAGGCCACTTGGGCCCTCGGGTGGGATCTTCTGGTTGCCCTCATGAATGTTGGATTCGATCATGACGCCAATTATGGCCTTTTCCCCCTCACGCAACTGGTCTCCAATGGCCTTTGCAACCTTGGGCTGGTTGTTGTGGTCCTTGAGCGAGTTTCCTGGTGATTTGGTCAGCCTCGAGGTTTGGATCGCTCGAAGGGCGATAGTAAACATACCGTGCGAGCAGTCAATCATGATAGCCATCTTCTGACCCTTTTCTTTCAAGGATTTCTTGGCAGCCTGGACGCTGTCTTTGTCGAAATTTGGGCCCTTGGTACCGCCCCGCAGGATCACGAAACCATGCTCGTTACCCTTGGTGCGCGTGATGGCAGCTAAGCCTTGTTTCGTCACACCCATGAAGTGATGCTTAGCCGCGGCGGCGCCAATTGCATCAATAGCAACACCCAGGCTCCCGTCCGTGCCGTTCTTAAAGCCGACCGGGAAGGACAGGCCGGAGGCGAGCTCGCGATGCAGCTGAGACTCGGTCGTTCGGGCTCCAATAGCGCCGACGGAGATGCAGTCAGCCAAGAATTGAGGCGATATGGTGTCGAGCATCTCGCTGGCAATGGGCATGCCGCTCGATGTGAGGTCGACAAACATGCGGCGGGACACCCTCAAGCCCTTGTTGATCTGGAAGGACAGGTCCATGTCCGGATCGTTGATCAGGCCCTTCCAGCCAACTGTCGTGCGCGGCTTCTCGAGATAGGCGCGCATGACGATGCATAGATCGTTGCACAACCGCTCTGACAAGTGTCGAAGTCGATCAGCGTACTCGCAGGCAGCATCGGGATCATGAATGGAGCAGGGGCCGACGACAACCAGGAGCCGGTCACTGCGACCCAGGACGATCTCGGCGGCTTCGGCCCGGCCCTTAACCACGGTCCGTATGGCCTCGCCAGTCATGGGAATTTCGGAGGTGAGCAGGGCAGGCGGTATCAGAGGATCCTGACTGAGCACTGCAAGCCATCAGTATTGTCTGACGTAGACGCAGACTGCGAGGAAGGTTTTCCCGGGGTGGGAGGATCACGAGGTATCTCGCGTTCGGAGGATATTCGTCAAAGCAAGCCCATAGCGAGTAGCAAACATTTCTGAGTCTACCACCACATACTTCGTACGTCGAATAGTTTCGGCGAGGAGGCAATCACGGATAGGTCTCGTTCGACCAGTGGTAACTGACCTCTGGTGTCATCTGTTACCGGTGGGTGCTGCATGGTGGTGGACATCGTGGTGGCAGAGCGGATGTGGTAACTGAATTGGAGACTTGGATGGAAAGGTCGAGGCCGAGTTGCAGCTCTGACGATGTCTGACCCCAAAGCACTATAACCGCCAAGACGGAGCAGGAGGGCGTTGCAGCCGCCTACTGATGTGTATATATATGCGTGTGTATGCGCCTGGTTGTCTATGTCCCCTCACAGTGGTCGAGCAGGGGCAGGGCGGGAAGCAAGGTGTCGCCGGGGCAGGCAGGTGAACGGCAGTACAATTGCTTGGAATTCAGGCCGGAGGTGTAATTCGCAATATGACTCAGACGTGACAGCATCAAGGTTCGAAGGGGGAGTTGGGCGAGATCCAAGTCCAACACAAGGCGATGACGAGAAAACAAAAAAAATTCAAAACCAAGGCCGACAATCGGAGCGACGTTCCGGTGTGTCCCTAGAGGGGCAATGGCAGCGGGCACGACCAATAAGCGCTGCCGGATTGCAGTGTCCGGTCCGAAGGCTCAATGAGGCCAAGAAAGGACGCGCGCACTAGACACCATTTCAATGCCTGCACGGAGCGAAGGAGCACGTATATGTATGTGCCACGGAAACACCGCTTGGCCGGATCAAAGAGTACAAATCGGTGCTTGGGCAGTAGCCTAAAGATTGACGGGCGCGAAATGCAGACGCAGAGTCGAGCGACCGACGCGCAGCGCAAGGGCGACCTGAGGGCGCCGGCGGTCTCGACACAACACAGGTTTTCCTGTGCCGCACGCCACAATTGCCAGTAACAGAGGGAATCGGGCAGCCGTGGCCATGACGTGTGGCAGGGTGGCGGTGGACATGGTACGGCACATGGCACGCCAGATCTGCAATACGCATGAGCAGAATCTACTGCGCTCGGGGTCGGCGAGACGAGATGGGCATCGGGACGTGGGCGGCTCTCTAGCATTGAGGCATGTCAGACGGAAAGCAGGCTTGGGGCGGGCTGGTGTGTGCGCTGAATGGGCTGCCCGACCGTGTCGATAGTTTTGCGGCGCATGTGGCATCTCAGCGTGGGAGGAGGGGAGAGGCGCGGCGAAAAGAACCACAGAGTGGGGGGAGGAGGGAGGGTCGGTGGGGGAGAAGCGACGCGCGCTGTGCTGCGACAGACGCCGGAGCCCGGGGGGGACAGAACAGGCGTTTCGGCGGAAAGCAACGACGAGGCGTGAGGCAGTCGTGAAACAAGGCGAGGATGGATATTATATGACCCTTAAAGACGAGCGGCCTGCTCATCCGACTGGCTCCTCAGCGCCGTCGCCGGTTCTCGCGGGCCGCCATGGCATCCACTTCACGTGACAACGTCTTCGCAGGCGGCCGGCGTCGTCGGCGTCCCGACGATATAGCGGCCTGTACGCCCCGTGCAGCAGCGCGACGGCGAAAAAGCATGCGACTCGCAACCGCGGTGGTGGCATCCGCTGGGCCGTGTCCTCCTGTTTCAGACGCCTTCTCGCCTGTCCGCTCCCACCGACTCCCCCGCCAGCTTCGGTCCTCTACCCGTCCCGTCCGTCGTCCCCGCCTCGTGCCTTGGGCTCTTGGCTCTGGTCTCCTGGAAAATAAGTCGTTGTGCAGTCGGCAGCTCCTTTGCACTGTCGCCATCGCGCACCCCACGGACCCCGGTCTTGGAAGAGGGGGGAGAAAGGGGGTCGGTCGTTGCTCTTGTTGCGCTTCCTCAGTTCCCTTTGCCCTCCCTTTCGCTCATCTCGGCCGCCAACAGCTCAGCTAAGCCGCCGCCGGGCTGACAGCCCACAGGCACAGGGGCAGCGTGGCAGAAGCAAGCAGCCATTGCAGCGCCATCGTGTCTGTGCCAGTCCAAGGGGCAGGAGGCAGGACAAGGGCAAAAAAAGAAAAGAGAAACAGGCCGCTGGCTTTCGGTTTCCGTCCAGCCCGCGTCGCCTTGACGTCCTTTACCGTTGTCAGCTGCCAGTCAGCCTGCCTGCTTGTCCGCCAGCTGCTGGTGGCTGACCAACCATCCTTACCCCCCTCTTCTCCCCTCTCTGTCTACTCCATCCTATCTCTACCACTTCCAAGGCCGGCGGTCATCTGGCTCAGCATCTTTCATCACTATGTTTGCCACTCCTCACTGCCTCGACGCTTTGCGTGACCCGGCCCGCAAGCGGCCGAGAGACGACGATGAGGCGGCCAACGACGCGGGCGGCCTCGGCGGGCATCAAGACGTAAGACCGCTCCTCGTTCTGGCCTAGATGCAACC
Organism: Nilaparvata lugens yeast-like symbiont; assembly: GCA_000758425.1. Taxonomy (NCBI): domain Eukaryota; kingdom Fungi; phylum Ascomycota; species Nilaparvata lugens yeast-like symbiont. The sequence goes on along the minus strand of KN173757.1, from coordinate 62,541 downwards.
TGCTGACAGCCATACCAGAAACGATTTCAGTCGCTCCCCCTACGCTCATCGCCCAAGGTCAGTCAGTATTGGCCTCCGATGGCGGCTATCACGCCCGTGCATTCGACCTGCAACGATGCCTTGCCCCGTTCCCATTTCTCACCCTGTTCTTCGTCCCCCGTCGCCGCCTCCCAGCCGACCGACATCGAGGTCGACATGGCCGATCTTTCCGCCACACTCTCGCCCTCGCCCTACCGAGTCGACGAAAGCGCCGCTCCCGACGAGCCTGACATCAGCCGCATGCCCACCCCGATCCAGCCCAGTTTTGCCGCCCAGGTCAGGGGCCAGAACTGCGAATGGGCTGGTCCAGGCCTAGCGGTCAAGACGCTCAACGGCATCGTCAACATAGGCCATCATCAGATGGGATTTTCCAACCATCATTCTGTGCCGCGAGCCATGGCCGCTGCCGAGCCGGACTGGCGCACCGTGCATAACAATCGACGCCTACCCTCGCCTATATCTAAGGCCGGAGATTCGTCGCAAGCTTCCCTTTCAGCCACAAGCGTCGTGACTCAAGATGGCTACCGCCGGTCATCCGAAGATGTCGGCTTCCTTTCGGCCATGCAATGCTCATGGGCGCCTTCTATGCCCCACCCTAATGCCACGATGGACGCCGAAGCTCAACCGTCGCATCAGTCCCTGGAGTCTGACTCGGAGACGATATCCCCCTCTCCTGGTCGCAGGGGCCACACACAAAGCAAGCACACCGTCAACTCCTGGACTTGGCAACCCGGCATGAAGAAAAGCTTCAGTATAGGATACCGCTCAGACTGCGAGAAATGCAGGCTCAAGGTTCCGGGTCACTTCAACCACATCATCATCTCGTAGGAGAGCAAAATATGGCTGACCAATTCCCCTGCCTATGGAACTCTGTGTTTGTGTCACAAAGCTATTGGATCAAAGCAGACGCAGCGGCTGCAATCAACATCTCACGGCCGTATTCACGCTATTGCTGAAAACCTCTTTCTTAGAGATTTCGACAACCTCGGTACGGATTACTATTCTGACCCGAAATTTTCTCAATTGAAAAGCGCGTTTCTTTGCAACTTTGATGCACGATCACCGATCGCGACCCGAGCTGGCTTCTCACGCTCAACTTCTCCAGCATATTGCTTCCACTCGACACGAAACTCTTCTCGTGTACGGATTTTGGATACAAAGTGGCAACACAGCACGCTATCAAATCCCTCTTGCTCGCATAGGTGTCTTGTCATACTTTGGTTAGGGTTCAATGTTTTTTTCACTCAGCGAGTTTCACTTGGGCTTTTTTTTCCGCCGCAACAGCAGCATGAGACACGACTCTGGCGTCATTTCATCGGTAAGTCCTGTATTGCTTTCGAGGAAGCTTCCAGTTATGACGCATCAAGAGAAATTAGAAATTACTGCGCCCCCATGGCCGTCTTTTAGAAAGTGATCGAGAAGAAGATTCTAGCCAAGTCTACTGTGTAAGCAGCGATGTGGTGAGGAGCGATGCGCTGCCAGTCCGATGCAGTGAACTCAATGTAGTGTCCGTGACCCCCTTGTGATTACATTTGTGATTTTTATTCATCCTCATGGCTTCTCAAGCGCTCCTTTGAATATCGAAACTGCATCACGCATCGCCTGATTGATTCGTCGGAATAACTACATGTCTTCACCCCGTTGACCGGAACGCCACCGTATGTTGTGTTTTTGTCCAATCGAGGACACCCTTTTTAACGACAACTTTTGCTGATACTGGCATGACTACCACGGCCACCAGCCTCGCTTTTTCGTCGGAGAAGTCTGGTTCAAATTCGTCGCTTCCAGTCCCAGTTTGTCTAAGGTCCCACCCTTACGTTGGTTGGCCTTTTCTGTCTCCCAGGCATCCTTTGCTAACGTTTCCATTGACTGCATCATACCACCACTAGCCCTTTCGGAAGCTGTCCGAGTCTCTGGAGCGCCAGTTTTGTCACTACCGGAGCTGGAGCGGGAACTAGGGCTGTTGGTGCTACCACCAAAAAGGCCAGAAAGCATGCCAAGAACACCCTTGCCATCACCATTATCTCCAGCCTGAAAAACAGGCTGGACGCGTTCTTCAAAATGTGTTCGGTGCTCGGGTGGGGATAGTAGAGGAGGTAGCTTGAAACCCTTCGCTTCAGCCTCTTGGTTGGCTTCTTCGACGAACGCAATTTGCTCTTCCGTGGCCTCTCCTTTTAGATAGGCCACACGGGCCACTAAAAGAGCGTCAGCTTCTAATTTCTTTTGTGCCTCGATCCATTCCGCTCGGCGAGCGCGATTATATCGCAGCATGTCCCATACAGAGTAAACGCTGACAATACCGGCAACCGCTGCATGTTCAGGTCAGTATCCTTGACCTCAAGCTTATCCGGGTGTTTCTATTTCAAAGGAGATGTATACCTGTAAAAAAGACGATTCCTCTTATCGTCCATCGATGCGCCGCGTCGAAAAATCCCCTTGATGCGTCTATGAAGCGGTCTGTTTGACTGATCTGGACCTTTTGGGCTGCAAGATGTGCGAGCCTCAGCCGCCGAACCCGCTGCTCTGGAGTCTCACCAGCGACCTTGGATACGGTAATGGGTTTGCTGCTGCTGCTGGCGGTTTTAGACGTCGCATGAGGAACTGTCGATGTGAATCGAGTGGCGTCCGTGACACTGCGAGGTCTGATTCTCGAGGCCATCATCGGCTGAGAATCTTCATATGGCTATACAGCAGCGAGGTAGCGCCGCCTCAGATTGAACAGCTCTTGTTGTGTATACTGGGCGAAAACGGCTCGAATAGCTCTTCACCACCACACTGCTTGTGGTGGAGATTTTGTGAGCAAGGTTGGGAGTAGAAATTCGTAGCATATGATTGGGACGGTTCAAGCTCGGCAAAAGCGGCTACTCATGCTCGAAATGTTCTGACACGCTACGACGAGCAATCGAGGAAAGTCCCGGTGGTATGGTTAAGGGGAAAATTTTTCAGTGGCGAGTAGATGACATCTGCATGCAGGATTCAAAATTCCATTTTCCGGGTAAGCAAAAGCTTGTTTGGCTTCAAGAAAGCGATAAGTCAAGCATTCTACAAAGCCTAAAGACGCAACATGGCTTTCCGTCTTAGCCTGGAATGAATGGATCCCATAAGGTCACGACGAATAATGTAATTCTACGACCATAATGGACGAAGTTTGCCACATGACATTCCAAGGATGTTCGCAAGACACCCGGAAGTTTTGAGATGCTCCGTTGAACTCATTCTCACGTCCATGTCACATAAATTAACCCACGAGCTAGAGACGCACTCGAAAGGTTCAACCTTTCCGTTGATGCTCGAAGTTCCTCAAACTCCACAATAATTCCCTCGTCTTCTTTATGACACCGCACTCGTCGATGATCACAATGAAAATCAAAAATTACGCCCCCATGGCCCCGAAGGACAATGGAGAGGAGGATGACACTCCGCGGATGTGCAATGCAGGCCCCCTCCCCTGAATCCCTCACTTCATGATCTGAGAGATTCCGAACAAGGTAAGTATGAAGAAAGGAAGAAGGAAACAAGCAAAGGTCGGGAAGTGGTCGAGTTTATATAGTTAATTTTCCTTAACGCCTGAGGCATAAACTTTATGATAAAGCATTTTCACGTGATAACTCGCACAAAATAATTCTGATCGCACCTGACGGTACGTACCCGTTTGTAGGGCACGAAAGCCCTTCCTGCTGAAGCTTGCAGAAGTTTACTCTGAAATTTCAACGCCCTTCGATCACCCGACAATCAGAGCAAGTTTGATCGCACGTAGACACAATGGTAGGATATATTCACCCAAAATTCCAATGCAGCGACTCTCAGAGGGCGTCTATTGAAAGTTTTTCATAGGCGATCAAGCACAATCAGAAGCTCGTCAACAATCGTGAGCACCGATGGTTCCGATGCCTAATGATGACCCCGCGAGCGATGGCTGACCTCGACTCGCAGACTTCCGCAAGGACTGGCAGCGACGGGTTCGCACACATTTCGATCAGGTAAGTGAGCTAGACTTTTTTTGTGTCTCACGAGCTCTAATGGAACTGTCTGAGTAGCCAGGAAAGAAAAGGCGAGACGTACTGCCCGCCAGCTCAAGGCTGCTGTTGTTGCCCCCCGTCCCATCGACAGACTGCAACCTATTGTGCGATGCCCTACGATCAAGTATAACCGCAATGTTCGTTCCGGTCGTGGTTTCACGCTCACTGAGCTCAAGGTACGCGACTCCCGAAGGGCTCGTCAGTGATGGAGAGAAAGTATCAATTTTTCTCTACAAAGAAGTCGTCAAGAACGAAGGCGATACAAAGGCTGGGCTCTGATTCATCTGCTAGGAGGCCGGTATTTCTCGTCTCTTTGCTCCTACCATTGGGATTGCTGTCGACCACCGCCGCCAAAACCTGAGCGAGGAGAGCCTCGTCCGAAATGTGGCTCGTCTTAAGGCCTACAAGGAGCGCGTGATCGTTCTACCTCGCCGGTCCAACGCCCCAAAGAAGGGTGACACCAAAACCGACTTATCTAAGGTTAACAAGGTTTCCCTCATCTCCTCGGCTCTACCTATCACCCCCACCGACCAGGCTTTCAAAGAGATCAAGAAGAGTGAGATGCCTGAGCCGATTGCGGGCGGTGCCTATGCGAAGCTTCGTATGGCCCGCAGCAACGCCCGGCATTTGGGAGCTCGCGAGAAGCGCGCCAAAGATAAGGCTGAGGCCGAGAGCGCTAAGAAATAATCCGACCAAAGGAAAATGGTGTTTAGAAGGTTTTGCACTTTTGCGTCTCTTAGGGAAGTGGCGACGTCGATTAGAAGCTCCTATAGGTCTCCCAAAGAGGATTGGGAGAAAAATCATTTCTACGTCCGGGCCAAACCATACTCTCTCGTTGACCAGTTCTACCTTGTTCACGCGGACAGACAGTAGTCATGACGCGCGAGCAATCAAGAGTCTTATGCTCACTGACATAGAATTTGACGCTGTTATTCTTCAAAGCTGAGACGCCCGGACTCTGCGTGATGCCACGTGCCAGTACGAGCGAACGGCAGGCGAGCACATTGAATTTTGTAGTCAGTCCCGCTCATGCCGCGACTACTCACATAGAAACATTAATTAGGTCAGCACCGTGATTCTACCGTCGAGATATGTGCAGCTCCCTTTTGGATTAAGTCTTGCAGTAGCCTTATCTTCGGCTCTGGTAAAATCTGTTTCCCATTCTTAAGCAATTGCGTAGCAAGCACCAAAGCGTTCTCCCTGTCAGCCTTGGCCACATTGCGTTGTGCCGGGCTGATCTGCTGCGGCTCATGCTGCGAGCCAGCAGTGCGAGACGCAAGCGCAAGGTTGTCCTGTAGCACTGAAGGCGTCTTCTGTCCAGGCTCCGATACATCTGGACAGGTGTCAGATGCGTTTCGTCCGGTAATGGCCTGGGTTAGTGCGTCAGTCGTTGCTTGCACGTCGAGGACAGCGTTGACGACGGAGGCACCGTCTTGAGAGCGGCTCATGAGAGCAAGGACGAACCAAGCCTCAGAACGAAGAGACGGCCATTTATTCTGGGTCGTGAGAAATGCTAGGGCGTTGCTCAGCTTGTATTTTTTGAGAAGAAGCTGTCTGATCTCGTCTGGTTTGGCGTACCCATTTTCGTGGTGCTTTTCCATTTCTGAAAATGGGGTCTTCTGTGCTTCATGGTGTTCGTCTGGAAAAGATTCCGGCGGGGATTTTGAGTGAAGAACACGACAGAGGGCGAGGAGACAACGTGAAGCCTCGAGTTTTGTGGGTTCAGCATCAGACCGATCAAACAATGAGGCAATGCTTGCCACGCCGGTGCATTCATCGTCCAAACTCGCAGAGGAAGCGTTCATAGAGGGCGTGCAGATGCGGCGCACGTTTGGTAGGCAGTTGAGGATTAAAAGCCTGGTCAAGGAGATGGCTGAAAACTGTACCTGTGGTAGCGTTTCGAGGGCAAGGATCCGCGGCACGCAGCTGGGTTCCAGAAGATAGCCAAGTCTGGTCTTGTTCCGGTGTGGAATTGCGAGGTTTTTGCACAACGAGAGAGCCAGGTGGAGCAGCTGCGCGTCGCATATGGTAGGGTTGGCGAGGATATTCCTTAGGGAAGAGTGTATGGCCTCTGTTTCGACGAGTCCCATTGCAATTTCATCCGAGCGCGAGAGGTTACCCAAGGCAAGACAGGCTGCCGCCTGTAAAGCAGCGTTCGTGCCCTGGAGCCACGCTTTGAGAGATTCCGATACGGTCGATAAGAGCGGATATAAAGAAGCAAAGGAGTCGTGGCCCGAAAGGTTGGCAAGAGTCGTTAAAAGAGCCGGCCGCAGCTTCTTGAAGCTTGCCATGGCATCAGAGTCCTCAATGCGATCTAGATTGAAGTTTGTATGCAGTTGATAGAAGACATTGAGGAACAAATCCACACGACGCTCGGAGAGAAGTCTGCACTGGAAGCTTTCATGGGAAAGATATGCGACGGCGGTATGAAGGACTGAAACAAAGTCTTCGACATCCTCGTTGACCGGCGTGCGCGCGGCAAGACGGAGAAGGACGCTGACAGTGGATGCATCGGCTTCAGAAGACTCCCCCTCTTTGTCGACAAGCAATGCAAGAAGTTTATAAATGTAAGAGGCGATAGCAGAATTAAAAAATGTACCAGACGAAGATAGGAGAGCAACAAGTCGACGACTGAGGCCAAGTTGAGAGGCTAGCAACTGAGCAGGTTCTGAGCGAGTTCAGGACGGGGCCTCAGGACATTTATCAAATTGCCGGTCGAGCAAGAGAAAAGCACTTACCATAGTCCACGAGAACATTGTATAGTACTGGAACGGTATATGATATCAAGCTGTCGTCTTCAATATGGCGCATGATGGAAGAAAGATAGTCGGTTTGCGCTATCCGAGTCCTGTTCTCATCCGTGTCTGCACAAGCGTTGCCCACGAGGCGAAGAGAGTGTATCTTGAGGTCGTAGCTCGCGCCGTTATCGGCTAATATCGACACAAAAAATTCGAGGATACCGGAATCACCCAAGGGTAACCGCCAAGCCACTGCACGAAGCCAATGCAGAGGCACGTAAGCTGCGATTCAGGCACCGTTTCAAGATGAAGCAGAGAGTTCTCCAGCAGCGTGGATAGTAAAATTCTGCTATCATGACGGCAGAAAAAAAGCGATGAGCACTCACCGTCTCGACTGCCATCGCCTAGCTTCTGCGCACTGCGCGCCATTTCGTCCAACCTTGTGGTCCACTCACGCTGGCAGGCGCGCAAGATGGGCTGTAGGAGAGCCGTGCGGTGCTCGCGCGATGCTACCGGCTCCGAGGCCTCGTCGAAGTCATCCTGATGTTTGCCACTGCCATGACGGCGAAGGAGACGTTCGATATCATTTGGAGTCATGATCTCTCCATTTTCGCAGCCGGCCATCCAATCCTGGGACGCCATGACCGCGTCGACCAGGCGGAGGCGGGCTGAGCTCGGCAACGCCGCGCGCCTGCTGCACAAAAAATTCTTATGCCGCCAATATTCTGAATTCACCAGCTGGGTGATTTTGGAGCAGTTTCCAAGCGAGCATTTACTCCAGGCGCGTCGCAGTGGTTTGCGGATAGCACCGAAGTTCGGGCGACTACTAGGGGGTTTTGAATCCAATCTCTTCGCAACAGGGTGGAAAGCGGTTGGATTTAGTGAAGACCCTCCTAGTAACTAAGGTAGTTAGTTGGTACTTTCACTGTGGTAAATCTTCGGTGGACCAGTCGTCCCGGAAAAACTGCTCGCGCCGAACAACGCCGATCTTTACGCCTTGCCAAGGTCTATGCCCAAAAGCCACAACGGCATATGGCTTTGCCCCGGAATCATCAGTGACCGGCATTGCGTAACTTGAACATCCAGTTTCTGGAGAAAATGGTACGTGGGAAAACCGTGTGCCAATAATCAAGAAACACGTTGATGTCCTGTCCTCGTGGACGCCTCGCCATCTCAACTCCTCCGCCCAGGTGCGCCTATCTGCTAACCCTGCCCACCTAGGCGCACCGCTTCGTCATCACCGCCTTCCTGACCGGCTCCCGTATTCTTGGCCGGTCTTTCATGGCCGCGTACAAGCAAGCCCAAGCAGCGTCGCAGTATCAGCGCGCTTACGCCAACGCCAACGGTGGACAGGGGGCTGGCGCGGCGCGCGCGAATCTGTCGACAGGCATGACTCTCGATGAAGCCTGCCGCATTCTCAACGTAAAGCCACCTTTGAAAGGGCAGATCAATATGGAGGAGGCCATAGAGTGGTACAAGCGCCTGTTCGACGCAAACGATCCGCAGAAAGGAGGCAGTTTTTACCTGCAGAGCAAAGTCGTCCAGGCCAGAGAGCGCTTTCAGCGAGAAGTCGAACCTCTACGAGAAAAGGCAGAAATGGAGGCTGAGATCCAGCAAGGATGGAAGCCCAAGATCTACAAAGATCGGTAGAGTCGGTGAGCAGCAGATCGGGCGAGTCCGGAATGATATCGTTGCCGCACATACTCACGTGCGAACTGCCGAGAGTAGCGATGCTGCGGCCGGCGGTGCGTCTGCGCTAACTGGATACAACGAGCAAGTTTAACCCAGAAGATCAAGGCCTGGATACATTCGAAATGTGCTTCTACACCTTCAAGGAAATCTGATCTTCCCAACCACTTACAGCTGTATCTTCACTCGGCTGTGTCATAGCATGGCATTTGTTGGGGGACCATAAACGGCTTGGGATGCTCAAGATGCTGAGGAAAAGACGGAAATGGGGAAAACGTCATTTGACCTTTTTTCATCATTTGAGAAAGACATTTTTGTACGACAGTCTCGGACTCAGCGCTGCAACGGAAAGCTGACTGGCCGTCAGTTGCTGCTCCCGAACATTTTTCGCTCGATAATATCGGATGTGGCGACTGAAGGCGCTATGATTGGGCCTCCATTGCACCAGAAGAGTGAGTTGGGACCTGATCGACAGCACTTCGGGCCAGGTGTAAATGGGAGTAACTCTACGCATTCAGTAGGCAGATGGGAGGTGGAGAGTTGTAGAGGTAGGCAGCAGGCAGGTAAAAAGGTGTACGTAACATGACGCGCGCCTGTCTACAGTTTCCTCCGGATCAGACCCTTCCAAAAGTCGAAGCTGTTTTCATCGCTCTGCAAGCTCCATATCTTGCCGGTTCCTCTGCCTTCGGCATCGGTCTCTTCGACACGCAACATGCCCCAGTCGCGGGTGATACCCAGAACGCGGGCGCGGATACCACCCTCGGCCTCGAGCACAATAGGCTGGCCAGTATGGAGCCAGTGACGGTAGTAGCGCGTCTCTAGGTTCTCAGAGAAGCCCTCGCGGCGGAACTGCGCGTGCACGGCTTCCAAGTGCGTGATGATGCGGGCAAGTAGGACCTCAAGCCGTAGAGGCGTGGCCTCGGCCGGAAGCATTGCGGCCAGCGAGGTTGTGGGCTGCGGGTTAGTGGCGTTGATGCCCATGCCCAGCACGATCTGGTAGGCGCCATTGCAGTAGCTGCAGTGCGAGAGCAGGCCGCCAATCTTGACGTACTGCCTGGCCGCTGCTGGCTTAGTCGGATCCAAGGCATCTAAACATGATGGTCAGTCCTGAGCAAAAAGTATTAACATGCGAACGCAGGCCAAGGAATTACAGATATCATTGGGCCATTTGAGCTTCACAGGCAGGTCGCCGTAGCCCGATCCAAGCGACTTTATGGCCTCAACGACGGCAATGGCGGCCGTGTATTGCAAGAAGACCATGGGATGCGAGCCGGCGAGATGCACTGGGTGGTGAATAACGGTAGAGAACATGAGCGCGCCGGGCGGCGCCACCCAAGCATTGCTGCCGCGACCACGACCAGCAAGTTGCCTGGATGCCGCCAAAATAAAGCCATCCGGCAGCTTGGACGTGAGCTTGGTGTTCCTGAATGCGAGCCACGCAAAACATATGGCAGTAAGCGAAGAGTAGCGCGGCCAAGGATGAGCATCTTTGGGGGGGATCGGACTTCTCGAGGATCGAGTTTGTGCTCGTCACAATCTCGCCATAGAGCAAGATGCTGCCCCAGTCGGCCGCGTCTTTCTCGATGACCCGGAAGCCGCGAAGGCTGGAGTAAAAGAGGGTATGATCGAATTGCGGGGTGCAGTGGGGTGGCGGAAGCGCCAATTCATGTACGTTGATCGTCTTGATCACGGCGTGGAAATCCAAGCTGCCATCATCATTAATGAACGGCTCAGCTATAGCAGGCTGGCGCGACTCATCCGTGACGAGCAAATTGCTCCAACTCTTCAAAATAAATGTATCTGTTTCGCCCGTAATGAGTTCCGTCCCGTCTGCCCTGTCTGTGAGATCACCCAGGGCGCAGACAAGGTCCGAAACTGCATTGTGATCGATGGCGGAGAGATGAAGAGGCGACAAGCGAGGGGTGGCTATGTCGCTTTGGCTTACCTCCAAGCCTAACCGACTGATGCACGCCTTGAGAAATCCGACGCGAGCTTGGTCGTCAGCAGTAAGCCGATCTATCAGCTTGTCGTAGCCAGGCACGCCCAGTTGGGGAGAAAGATGGGCGGCGGCGAATCTGGGCCTCGTCAGTTGACGAATTACTGGAAGAAGTGGTTGAGAGACGGAAATAGAGAAGAATTGGACAACGAACTCTGGATGGGGCCCAGAGAGTAGTGCCCTGCCGTCTCCGACGTGACAGAGCACCACGGCGGCGGCCGGAGTGTGACTGGGGTCGATGTCGAGTTGGTCGCAGTAGGAGGCCAGGATCTCAATTTCGCAGCCGGAGACGGCGTCAGCATCTAAAAAGACGCCACCACCATTGTAGTACGAGGCGAAGACCTGGGGAACGTGGTGTTCGAAAGCCGCGGTATTTACAGCCAACCTGGCGGCGCGGGCGCCGGCCTCGCTGTGGTACTGGAAGCCGGCAAAGGCGGCGCCACGACAGGTACCCGGGAAGAAGGCCAGCTCGCGAGGGCCAATAACCTCGAGCGGTGGTTTGCCGACCTCGAACTCGCAGCGCGCACTGCCGTAGTAGGCGCCGGCGCACAAGCCGAGATAGGCGCCGCCGCCGCGTACGTAATCGATGATGCGCCGGTTGCCCTCACCGTTGAGCACGCGGCCGTAGGCCAGGTCGGCGCCGCCCGGCATCACTAGCAGCGTGCACGTCGCCGCCCATGGCTCCTGCACCAGCGCTGCTTCGCCCACCGCCGCTACGGCGTACCAGCTAGGCGGCAGCAGTCGACGCAGTGCGCGCATGCACTGGCGCACCGATTCCGCGCTGGAGCCGATGCCTTCTGGCGCGCGTCAGACCCCGCGTTACGCAGGTAGAGGCCATCGAAGCCGCAAAGGCATCACTCGCCTGTGTAGACCAGAACGTTGAGCCTCCGAGGCACCATAGCTGGGCGCGGTTTGCTTGCTTGAGGTTGGACCATGCGTTAGTTTCTATGAGGCTCTGCGGTTAATCTGGAGGGTGAAGTACGGTACCCGTGGGATACAGTAGCTTCTCTCCCTACGAAGTACCGGGCCTGGAAAGCCGACAGCAACAGCCTAACAACTACGTTTTCCGCACTGTGAGTGAGCCAAGTAGCTGCCTGACACAGTGCTTCTTGTTTTTACAAAGATATAACTTTAACTAGTTACTAGGGGGGCCTAATAAGTCGGCCCCCCGTGCTCGATCCTCTTGCACGGGGGGTCCGTTGACCAGGAAAGGGTTCGCTGACCGGGAAATTCAAGGTACATGGAACAAGTGGATTTCAAATAGAAAAATAACAGCATAGAAAGTACCTACATTACCCTAATAGGTGCAAGTGTCTCCACACACCAATTCCATATATCTACAAGAATATCCTCAAATCAAGACATCCGCATCTTCAAGGACCTCATCAACTTCCTCAACTTTGAGAACATCCAACTCGCCGCTGCTGCCTTCTGTGAAATTTATTTCCGTGATTTCGATACCGTAAAATTCAAAGATAATTCCTTGCGTTTACAAGAGCGACCACGATGTTCTGCGACGAGCAATAACGCTGCTTCTTTGATCGTAGTATCATCATAGTCACTGGGCCAGGTGAAGCTGTTCGCAATCCTCCCATTATGCCCGAGTTCGCGAAAAATGCGGTATCTCAGACATAGCGGTTCTGGGTCGTCTAATTGCGCACGACGGTCGGCCTTATTCAAGCCACCCTGTAGTCTCAACTCAGCTGGCTTCAGTTTTGTGATACTATTCCGAACAACGCTTTTGAGATCGCGCATCCATCTGCGAATGTAGGGGACTTCATCGCGAGACCTCTTTTTTTGCATGCGGCGTGCTTCATCTTCTTGGCAGGCTCGGCGGTTATATTACCGAGCATCATACTCAAGGGGCCGAAGCGGCCAACAATCTGGGCACTTTCTCTAAGCGCCGATCGCCGTATCTGCTTTTATTTAATTGAGGCCATTTCCGCCGTAGCTAGGATGCCATTCAAGGCGAGAATGCGCCTGGCCTTGCTTGCTTTCGAAAGGACGTGACTAACTGACGGGGTCAATGGCACATCCGCATCGATGCGAGCATCATACTCAAGGGGCCGAAGCGGCCAACAATCTGGGCACTTTCTCTAAGCGCCGATCGCCGTATCTGCTTTTATTTAATTGAGGCCATTTCCGCCGTAGCTAGGATGCCATTCAAGGCGAGAATGCGCCTGGCCTTGCTTGCTTTCGAAAGGACGTGACTAACTGACGGGGTCAATGGCACATCCGCATCGATGCATCCATCGACCCGAATCTTGACGTACTCTTGAAGCTGGTGAAGGAGAAGCAAGCTGTGCTTTGGGGTTGAAACACTTTTCCAGTCGAATCGTGGCCTTTTCGAGGGCGTACATGGCTCTAAGGTGCCTGGTGTGTGCCTCGGAGTCCGTACATCGGCAAGCGCTCTAGAGAGATTCTCACTAGGCTGACAGCCGGCTCTTACTGCGCCCGGAAGATCAAATTGATCAACATCTTGAGCCAATGACGATAACGCGTCTTTTAGTTGATCAAGAACCACAGCTGGATTGAAAGGGACCAGCCCGCATTTCTCCCAGGCAGATAGGATTGTGTGTTTCTTGAAAGATTGCGTGCGTATTTCTTGAAGATGATACAAGAAATCGGTCTTATTGAAATCAGTGGCGCCGTCGGCAATCTCGCGATATAATACTTGTTGATGCCAGTGTTTATAGGAGCGGAAAACTCCAACATCCAGCGGCTGAAGATAGTGTGTGAGATGCGGCGGCAAGGGGAAGAGCTCAATGCGACAATCATGACAGAAATGAACCATCTCTTCGGTATAATTATTGTCACAGCCATCCATAAGCAGCAGCCGCTTGTCAGTCGGGTTTTCAGGCCTTGTGTGAATCTCAAAATGCTTGATCCATTCAATGGCGATCATGTCATTGATGTAGCCTTTTGGACTGGTCGCAATGACCGTATCACTGTCAAGGTCGTTTTTGACCCAGCGAACTGGGATTTGAACGCCTGGAAGAATCAGGAAAGAAGGAATCACGGCTCCAGCGGCGGATACAGCTTCAATCGAAGTAACGGAGAAAAGATCACGCGAGTCTGTCAAAACGGGCTTGTCGATTTCATTAAAAGTCCAGAGGAACATGCCTTTCTGCAGATGTCCAACCATAAAACCCGTTTAATCGAAATTCCAAATATTTTCACGATTGATGTTGTGGTCGTGAATAAATTTTGACCAAGAATTAAAAAAAGCATCAATTCTAGCCCGGTCTTGCATAACCTTACGTTTAGCATCTCGCGAGACTGCCTTGCGACGGTGGAAAATATCTCTATGCCATCGCATGAAACGTTGGGCCCAAGATCTTGAAGCCTTTGTCTGTCGAAATTTTTCCCGCAAAATCGCATTGGCGTGCTGTTGAAGTGATCGTCGTTGGATGCGGTGGCCTTGAGTAATCCGACGATGTGCCCAACATATCACTTCCGCCTCCTCTTCCGGCTGCAGCAGCGTAAAGTTGCCTCCATTTTCACTAACGGGATGATGCCCCTGTAAGCGAGACCATAGTCTCTTATACGGCACAAAAATTGCAGAAGCGGCAGCTTTGATCGTAGGAAAATAACCCTCGTGATATAATTCTACCGCAGCGACAGTACGCGTCTCGAGATTCTCTGCAGTATTTCTCACAAAAATTGGTTTCCCTGTTTCCGCATCAATCCATTTTTCGACAGCATTTATCTCACCGAAAGAAGAATAAATTTTGAGATTTTTAGAGGAATTTCAATTGATTTGGACTTGTGAGGATCAATTGATGTAATAAAATGAGACTTGCGAACGCGTCGAAAGAACGCTGCTTTCGACAACAGACTGGTTTTGGAGGTCTAATACGCAATAGTAGCGTCACTTTCTTAGTAACATAGAATGACAAGATATGTTGCAGATATTGAAGGTTTGCACGTAAAATGGTAGACTCCAGCTTGTGTACATATTGGTAGTAATATTATGTAGCTACGTATCCTTTCTCGGTCAGCGAACCCTTTCCTGGTCAACGGACCCCCCGTGCTCGATCCTCTTGCACGGGGGGCCTACTTATTAGGCCCCCTAGTAATCAACATCAATAAGCCGTGCGTCTAATTGATGATTGCTGCCTTCGACTAATTATTGTATTGCTTGGCTATCTGGTTCAAAGAGGTAAGAGCTGAGTAGGCATCTTGCAATCGGTAAACACCTGCCGGAAGTCATGGCTTCTCAGCATGTACACTGGATCCTCAGATCCTCCCGATCCTCCCCGCAGAAGTCTTGCAACAATAACGGGCCCCCAAAGCGACCCTTTCTGTCATCCGAGGGTATCTACGGAGGTATAGACCTGAAGCAGTTTGTCCGCCGTAGCTCCGTTGCATGCCCTCTCCTCTACTTGAGCGTGCCTCGTGACGCCCTCCTTCGAATGTTTCCGCTGCCAGTTCCGCTGCCACTTCCTCTTTCGCTGAAACTTGTCCCGACGCCAGAATCGTACTCCTGCCGCCCGACCATATCAGGAGTCGGTCTCATCTCAGCCTCATCGTCCGCTTCGGGTTCAAACTTGGCCAGCTCATGCATTCCTATATTGGCTTCCTCCTGTTCTTTTTTCACCAGTGGCTCGTGAATGAGAGTTGGTTGTCTTCCGTACACTGGAGCGATGTGTGAGTGATCCCATGATTCTTCGGCAGTACGTTCTTCTTTGACTGAAGTTGTGTCGGCGGAGCGCCCCGTTTTGAAGATACGTGATCTGCCCGCCCCGCGAACAAAGGCCCAAACAGCCCATGCGAGTCCCATGAACAAGACTTCACATAGCCAAAACACAAGAGTAAAAGCCAGATACGTGGGCAGCCGATAGTGAAACATGAGCCAGCGCAGCCCACTCAACTGTGCGGTTAGTGTCAAGGCTGCGCTGTAGATTCGCAGATCTTGTCCAGCCTCAATTTCGATGTATGCCGAGGCAGGTAGCCCTTTGTATCTAGAAAAAGAGAAGCGCTCAGCCAAGGCCACGTTGAGTGTATAAGCCTGGAAGCTAGGACTAAATACATGAAATAACAATAGCAGTAGACGCCTGGTCACGGAAACCATTGGGTCAACGTAAGGTACGAGTGCCGGGCGTCGAGAACTGAAGACGATTTTATGAGAGCCAAAATCTTCATGGAAATTGGCAAAATTAAGTGCGTCGGTGTGAAGTTTCTGTTCAGCTTCGGCTTCGAAGAAGTACAGCCTGATCATGAAGTTTCCGCGATTGACATTTTCAGGGGAACGCGGTACAGAGAGAAGCACAGATATATCGTACTCTTGCTGTGACCTGATCATGGGCGGCTTCGTGAGAGACGCGACACCGTATGGATGGGGGCTCAATCTTAAGAGGCGATTTGTCAGTTGTTGGACCTTGAGCTTTTCGCTGTCAACGAACCCATATTGAAGATGTACCGGTATCTTCATCCGGTAATCCGGAACGAAGTCATAAAAGAAGACGCCGATAGCTATGGCCGACAGAAAAAACAAGCCGAGTGCTCTCAATGCAAAAAGCGCGGTATTAACTGCAGCCCTCTGCACGGGCTTGGATGTGGCAGCGCGGACCGTCTGCTCAAATGCTTCCTGTGACGGCTGCCATGAGCACAGAGCCGTGACAATATGTGCTGGAAAATTTCTGGGGCTTACCATTCCTGCCATACAAAGACATTTATGGGCTGTCGACACGGTGTGGTGATGGTTTGTTTGAGCATGGCGAGCAGCAAATGGACATGTAGAAGGAGAGTCCCCGGGTATGACGCCAAGGGGTGCTGAGCTGCTAGGATGGAGAAGAAACGGCTTCCGAGTTACGGATAATAGAATATCCGTATCCGATGTGAGTATACATAGCATTCGGCTCTCCTCCAATCATTCGACTCTGCATCCCCTCCATTTTTTTCCTTGAGACCTGCATCTAACGCCTCGCGCCCGATGGATTCAAAAACTTACCGATCAAATGGACTCTTGAGTTTCGCAAATAGAAAACACTCGATATTGCGACGCAAATTCTTAGGTCGATCTGCCGATCGATTCAAACATGAGCTCGATTCCAGCTCGTCCCGTCCATCAGATTGAGTTTTCATAGGAAACATGGACGACGAATCCATGATTCAGTTGATAAACAAGATCTACATGACCGACTATGGTTTAATAGTCATCAAGAACTTAAGTTGAAGTTGACGGATAAGCTCGACAACACGCATTATTCGAGGCCAGGTACGTGCAGTGCGTGCGCCTTTGAATCATCCGCTCCGCTTTTTCATGATGACAAAAATATTCTAAAGAACGGCCAACTGAATTCCTGTGTTGAATTTTCGAATTATCAAGCTAAACAGTCTGATTTCTTACCATCCCCGCCCTTGTATCACTTGAATTGCTTTCAAGACAGCCTGGACTGACTGAGGCAGAAGCTCTCGTACAAACACACGTCTAAGGCCATCGCTGCAAAGAATATCACCGAGGAACCGAACAGTCAAACACAATACTTGTATCGAATTAGTTCACCAATATTTTGGAAGTCTTGTTGAAGGTGAATAAAAGTAAAGCGGGAGAAATCGCCATTACTCCGACTTCCCAACCAAGGCTCTATATAGCCCCCGATTTATATCAGGAAATCGCAGACCAAACGAGGAAACCAGCCTGAAAGTTTACATGGCCATTGTAGCTGCCGGAAAAGCGGGCCGCGCGCAGAGCCATGTCGCGACCTATTTTTGGCGTCTCGAGACAGTCAGTGTCGCAACTACTTCAACGGCTCGAAGATCACAATAGCCTTACCCGTAGCCCTCAGTCAGGACGGTCTAAGATTCTCTCACCCAGGGACTTGCGTGCGGTCACTCGCAGAGTCCGTCTCGAGTGGCACGTCACAAACAGGGATCTCATCAATTCGATGCCCTCAAAAGTCAGCCGCCGGACGCTACATGACGCTTTAGGCGACTATGACTTACGCAAATACAAAGCCAAGAATATTTCATTATCGCCAGAATGAGCGGCTTCTAGACCAGCGTTTGATACTTTTTGGTTGGATGACGAGGCCGAATTGATACGTGTACGTAAGAGTGTTTAGGGTGCACTTATCAGGTACCTTGACTTACACGAGCGGTCCGAGCAGACTATCTTTTCCGATGAGTGTTCTGTCCAGAACTGCGCCTCAAATGCGGGTCAATGGGTCTGGAGGCATTCTTGGAAGGCCTATGATTCCAAATACGTCAACGCAAAGATCCACATTCGGCCTTTTTATCTCAATAGTCTGGGCAGGCATTTGGGTAGGTAGCAAATTTGACCTGATCATCATGACGAGGCTTCGAGGTTAGGAACCGAGGCTTCACTACAAACAGCTATTTACAGGCACCAGGAGAAGGCCTGCTTCCTGGCTACGACGGCACACTCCATTTCCAGCAAGACAACGCTCTTATCCACATAGCAAGCCAGTTTGAAGGTTGGCTCCTGTATC
Organism: Nilaparvata lugens yeast-like symbiont; assembly: GCA_000758425.1. Taxonomy (NCBI): domain Eukaryota; kingdom Fungi; phylum Ascomycota; species Nilaparvata lugens yeast-like symbiont. The sequence goes on along the minus strand of KN173757.1, from coordinate 44,606 downwards.
ATGGAATTTCCTTGATTGACTGGCCGCCTTACAGCTCGGATCTCAACCCAATCGAGCACGTTTGGAGCCTCAAGCATATTATTTACGCAAAAATAGGGCGGATATTGCAGAGTTCGAAGAATGTATGTTGAAGGCATGGGTCGCTATCTCAAGACGAGATTTTCCCTCTGTTGGGTCATGTGTTGAATCACGTGGGACATATTTTGGATCACATGTTTCTGAGGCTGTATTACCTTATATAATGGGACTGGATAATTCCTAGACCAGAATGGCTATGTCCTAGACCAGAAGTGGCTGAGGCCCCGATACCGGCCACACCAGCCAAATCGAGCTGGTAACGTAAAGGAACTGTATCTGGCCTGCTTTGTCGTAGGTAGCCAAACCGCCCATTAACCATCGCATGAAGCTGTCCACAACCCATTCGTGCATCTCAAGATGAAATTCCTTATCGGAAAGCAATTTGATGACTTCACAGCTTGCCAGGCTGCTTTAATGACCTCTGCGAGAGCTGAGAGCGTCAGCCTCGCAATCCACACTCAAAGACCTAATGTGAAGAACCTTCGCCGCATCGTATGGCGTTGCAAAGGTACGCCTTATCGCGCCCGTGATAGAGGCACACACCCAAGCAAGCAGCGCAAGGGAAGTACCCAAGACTCAGGCTGCAAGTTCAAGATTGCCGCCAGGTATCACGATGAAGGCTTCTGGACTGTAGAATTGACTGATCATGCCTCTGCCCGCTCCCACAACCACCCGACGCTTGAGCTATCTGCTTATTCCCGCTTTCGGACTCAAATTGTGCACCGGCATCGAGATGATATTGAGATGCTTCGCTCCGGCTTGCAGCCAACAGGTATTATCACAAAGCTCCGACAGCACGATGACCTAGATCTTCGGCAAATCGGGCGGCGTGATATTGTCAACATCATCGCAAGCTATCGCCGCGAGCAGTTGAATGGGCGTACGTCTGTTGAATGGCTATATGATCAGGCTCGTGGGCAGCCAGGCTATTTCTTCCGCGATGAGGTTGACAATGCTAGCGGGCGCCTGACTCGTCTTTTCATTGCGCCGCGTAGCGGTATTAGTCTGCTCCGCCGACATCACGATGTGATGCTATTAGACAGCACATACAAGAACAATCGTTTCAATATGCCGTTGTTCAATATCTGCGGTTGCACCGCTGTCAAGAAGTCCTTTCAAGTTGTTACTGCTTTTCTTAGTAGCGAGAAAGAAGGTGACTACAACTGGGCAATCGAGCAGCTTCATCAACTGCTCGATGAGGAGCAAATCCACCCACCAAATTGCATCGTGACCGACCGAGAGCTGGCGTTGATGCGAGCTCTCGGCGCCCACAGCCGCTTGCACGTCGTAGCTCACATCTTATGTCAATGGCACGTCAACATGAACGTCGTCAGCAACACGAAGAAGCACTTCCCCAAGCCGGCGAGGCTGCCTGACGGCACGGTAAAGCAAGATGCAAGATTTATAGATTATATCACGGAATGGCACGGACTCGTACAGAGTGTTAATGAGCAGCAATATCGCGAGCGGCTGCAGAGGTTTAAAGATCCAAATCGCTATACCGGAAGCGCTGCTTGCGCCGTGCAATACGCTGTAAATGCCTGGCTGGAGCCGTGGAGCTACAAGATTGTCCGATATCAAATTGATCAGCTGCCTCACTTCGGCCACGTCACAACCTCGATCGTGGAGTCATCGCACGCCAGCCTCAAGCGCTTTCTTCAGCAGCGTGCCACTGGAGATCTCAAGATGGTATTCGAGCGGCTCCAGCTTTTCTGGTGCCACCAAGAAGCCGAGATACGCATCGAGGCTCAACAGCGGTGTACAAAAGTCATCTCAATGCCTCACTGGCTACTCCATGAGATCAGGTTTGAGGTCTCGCCATGTGTGATCGAGATACTGACCCAGCAGCTTGCCCAGCTGCCTCGCGAAGGCAGGGCTACAGACCAGTGCCACTGCTCTTTTCCCCTAATTCACGGTATTCCTTGCCGACACATGCTCGCCCACCGTATCGAGGGATCACAGCCGCTCAAAAAAGATATCCACTCGCTGGTGGTGCCACTGCTCTTTGCCCCTAACTCACGGTATTCCTTGCCGACACACGCTCGCCCACCGTATCGAGGGATCACAGCCGCTCAAAAAAGAAGATATCCACACTCGCTGGTGGTGGCAAGCGGACACAGGCGAGGCCAGCGGCCTACAGCCTGCCCCATTAGAGCCGCTCGTACAGCAAAGCAAGGGCCGACCTAAGGGAAGCATTGCGTTCCAACGCTCACATCAACGCGGCAGAGGCATCATGAGCTCTCGCCGCGACCCTTCACAATTTGAGCTTGCTAAACGCTATGAGCGTCTGCAAATTGATCAATTGCCGCCTTCGTCTGCGCCAGCTACGCTTTCCTCGCCTACAAGAACTTCGCTTGAACATGTGCGGCACCATGACACTATACTTCCTGGTACCTCAGCGCCGCGAGCGTCACAGCGCGTATGTACGAGGGACAGGACCAAACAGCGGACGAGCTGAACCTTGACTTTGTATTCAACGATCACTTTGACGATGTTCTTGCGGATGCGCGGCTTCAATTGCAGTCCAATATAGTACAGAGTGAAGAGGAAACCCTCGAGGACGAGATAATGGCTGCGATGGGATCATTAGAGTAGCAGATAGTATGTGAATGGCTTCAATCAAAATGATTGTTCGGCCATTTTGACGGCGGCGAATAAAGCGGACCAATCACAGCTCCTCCTAGTGTTATCAGCTAATTTGGCTGGCATGGCCGGTATCGGGGTCTCAGCCACTTCTGGCCTAGGACAGCCATTCTGGTCTAGGAATTATCCAGTCCCTATATAATGGGCAGATGGTGGGTCCTCTGGGTATACTAGAAGTGAGGATCCAAGAGGTCAATCCGGTCACCTCGTGGCCTGCTCTCTACAGCGCGTAGCGTGCAGGGAGGCCTGTGAGAGTGAATGTGGATTTGACTACCAAAAAAATGAATCCCTACTTGGCCGCGATGTGCAGCGCCCTTTTTGAACACGGCGCCTGCGCCTGTGGATATGCGTGCCACGTGATCCAAACCCTTACCGTCGTCCACCTGGTGCCTCAGGCACCAAGTACGTCCGCGGTATCCTCAGAAGAATCATAGATAATCAGCTTGTTAACCAAATACTCGCATCACCGGATCCAGTATACAGCCTACCGACACCCTCCCTCGTCGTTTGCGCGCAGTAAAAGATGCGGGGGCTGGTATAAAAAGTATTAAAGAGCGGGATAGGGACTCTTCGGAAATATAATCAGTTGTTTCATAGCGATTTTATGAGATTTGATATTGCGGTTTGATTTGACGTGACAATAATGCTGGTCACCAGACCTTTCACCCCGCTGTAAGTAAGCTGATGTAAACTGTGTTCTTGAGGATTCTTAATGACATGATCAAATTAAAAACGTGGTGCTATCTTGAGATCATATACAAAGCCTAACGGAAGGATCATATTCTTTCTGTGCCGTCACTTGGCTTGTGCGACTGCTCAATGAAGAGTTTGGTATTTGGCTGTTGTATTTATGAATGCATTGATAATGTCAAATTTCGTCCATTCGCTGTCCTTGATCACAATGGTAAGAAATAGTCAAGCCGACGATTGATGAGCCACAACGGCGTACAATCTTGCAAAAGTCGCTCTTGGGCTTCTTGGTATCCTCAAACAGTCCAACGAACGTTGGTCAAAAGGTGCGCACCTTACCAATGTTTCACCACAAAGACCCATCGGCCTTTCAGAATCTGTCGATTCTGTAGTTATTTGACCAAGTCCGAGGTGCGTTCATCTTTCAGCTTGCTGACCTCGTGGGCCATTACTGGATTCCAGTGACCCTCAAAACTAGGGTGTTTTAGCGAATTGGTCAATACTGTTCGGGTATCGCGTTGCAAATCTATCAATGGCTGACAGCAACAGGGGTCTTTCAGCTTCTTCAAAGATATTGGCCGCATGATATTTGTGTTGAATCGTCGCTGATGCCGGTGTTGTCGACTCCTCTTTCAGCCTGGCGAGCCGTTTTGACGGGATCGCATCTTTTCAGCGCACATTTATCATATGCAAGAATGAATGACTCTACTTTTTGTTCAATCAACGGGCAAGCGGGGACTTTCGTGCTCATTCATGATTGGTAGGCGGTACTTCGTATGCACCATGAGCTTGCGGCCTAGTATGCTTTCGAAGTGCTGAATCCACTGTACCGCTTTCCCGTTTTTAGTCCCGCCGTTCTGAGTCGTGAAGACGACCCAATATTTCGGTAGCGTGCCAACTTTATACCAGTCTGCAAGGTAATGTTGTCTCGCAACTAAGTACAATGAATGGAGGGATAGCCTGACCTTGAGAGAGTGGATTATTTGAAATACTAAAACCTATTCTCTATTGCCTGGCTGAAACAATGTTGGCCACGTCAATCTGTGTCTTTTGACGGCCATGGCGCTTGATTCGTATCGCCATGCTCGTCCGGGTCATGCATACTGCTCAACTCATCGCCGTCATCGCCTTCTGATGCTGGCGGTCGTTGTGTAAAGATTTCGATAGAGAAATCGCTAGGGGGAATACTCGAACGTACTCGATGGTTTCGCCGCCCGCCACGCTGCCTCAATTGCCTCAATGAGACATTGTCGTTGCCCACGCCGTTCGATGTCCAAGAAGAAACTTTCGTCGCGTACATTGAGTAGGCGCCGATAATCTTTGCTGCTGGCCTCGAGACTGAGATAGTCCTCAGCTTTGTACGTGTGCTCAAGCGATGGCTTGAATGTGAGTGTCTTCACCCTGCCGTCAATTTCACGGGTTTTATCGCCGCGCCACTGCTCACGGAGTGATTCCATCTCGAGCTTCCATATTCGCTAAGATTCTCGCAGCTGGCGCCTCTGCTCCTTCTTGGCCTCAGCTTCCAGCGTTCTCCGTCATTGCTGTCTTATCTGATCAAGACTGGCGCTATTCGCAAATAATTGCCCGCGCTTGACAACTTTGCCTCGTTTGAGGCGGTTATTGACCTTCTCATTAAGCTGATCGCGGTCCGTGGTGAACAATACCACGGCATTTAGAGCTCTCCGTCTCGTAGAAACATGACAGTAGCATCACAGATCATGCCAGAGGCCCAGATGCTCGAGTCCAATCTGTGCCACTTCATCAACGTCACGAAACATGTTTGCGCTCTGCTACCAGCAGTCCTCCGGGGCAGAGGCATACACCGGGTTTATTGGCCGCCTCGCCTTCTTGACTCTAGGAGCCATTCAACAACTGACCTACCCGTGACGGGCCAGATGTTGGATTTTATGGAACCGGAAACAATCTCATGTCGTGTGAAGCTCTCGTCATACGTTGCGAAGATGGCTTTCTGGTACGATTGTAAGGCTGTGCTTGGCTGTGTTTGGCTGTCTCACACTTGAGTCCAACGAAATAGATAGAAGATATAGGCCGTAGTTATACAACCAAGGGGGTGTGAATCTAAGTCGTGGGATACCAAGCGTTCACCTCGGGGCTTCAACTCTACAGCGCACGGCTTGTAGAGAGGCTCATAAGGTGTATGGTTGGTTGATTCCTCTGAAAAATGTTTCCATGTGTCTGGCCCCTTTTCTCTACAATCCGACCCCCTGTGCAATGCAATCACGTGGCCTGATTCACGTACCTAGTGCCCAAGGGGCAGGATCCGGATCTCGTCTCATGCTGCGGCGGCGGCTGCTAGTCTCGAGGTTCAAGGCGCCCTTAGGCCTGCCTTTTTCACGGACTACAAGGGGTCAAACGGTGCCTGTTAGGTCTCGGCAGGGCTATCGCAATGCCAAAACACGTCAAAGTCAGCGGTTCGAAGAGGGATCAAGGGCTTGTTTTGAAGCCTTTTGAAGATATCGTGATGGCATGGTAACCGGAGTGTCACCTTGACCGAGCAAGGGGCGATTTCATCGCATCGGCCGGCCGGCGGCACCGCATTTTCGTCCATGGAGTCATTTTTTGAGCTCTTTTTCGAGGACTTCACCAACGTATGGTGCTCCTTTTCTAGCAGATTAAGGGCTAGAGATGACACCTTTTCCCGGACTTCTTGATAGAGGGGTCTAAGCGTAAAAGTCGACATCTTATGTGTGGTTTTGTCTTGCAACGCCCTGATCTGGGGAGACTGGTGTCTCCAGAAGCTGCAAAATCGGCGAAAAACAGTTGCTAGGTCGCCTGTTGGGGACATTAGAAAAGCCTTCATCGAGCTATGGAGCCCTTCGACGATCGAGGTTGTTTTATTGCCAAAGTGACGATGCTGGTCAACGTAGCACCTTACGAATTTTCCCTTCCTAGGTCCGATCCATGTTTTCATGGTGTATTTTACGGCTTTTTCAGGGAATCGGCCTTGAGATTGGAAACCCGTGAGTCTTCGAGAGAAGGTCGGCTCGTCTGATGACTCGATTAGCGAGTTCCACTCGTCAAGAAACGCCTGGAATTTGGGTGCCCTAATAACTCGATTCCTCGAGTCTCGCGTTGCTTTTGAAAAAAGGCTTTGCACTTGGCAAGGGCGTTCTCATTGGCGTGCCAACGGCAAAGCAGGTGGACCGTATCCTTGAGAGGCTCGAGGGCGTTGAAGGCGTTGATCAGGGCGACGTCTCGGTCGGCAATTATAAGTCGTGACATCCGATTTCCCTTCTTCTGACTCAAAAGAAGCAGCCCCTCTAGGGCCCAGCGGTATTGGGGTTCGGCCTCGCCGTCGAGGAAGACAGAGGCCACCGAGAAGGTCTTCCTTTCCGCCGTAACTCCGCAGATATTCAAGACAGGCATGTTGAAACGGTTCGTCTTATAGGTGCAGTTGAGCAGTAAGATATCCGGTTACCGTTAAAAAAACTCGATGCCGTCTTTTTGGGCGATAAAGCCATTCAGGCGCCCTGCCTCGTCTCGAGAGTCGCGATAGAAGAACTCCTCCTCCCCTAGGCCGTTGAGCTTATAGAGAAACTGGAGTGGCCGGCGGCCGGCCAATTCCTCTCGAAAATGCCGCTGCAGGGCGTTGTTGATGTGGACGTTTGTGATGCCCTCAAACCCCGTGCGCCATCCCAGAAGAGCAAACGACGCGGGGGCACGCGCTAACCGCGTTCCCCAGTTCAACCGGCTGAGACGCCGAACAGTCTGAAAGGACTCGTGCCTGCCGAGGCAGACTGATCCCTCGATGCGCCACGCAGCAGCCCAGCTGCTGTGCCCGCGCGAGATGTTATGTGACAGCAGCCCAAGTTGCTGTCATGGTCGTGGTGTTGGGCGCCCTGAAGCAGGCTCCTCCGCTGCCCCTCAACCTCTCGAGGAGAGGGAGCCAAGAAACATTCTGCCCTTCCTTCTCTTTCAGTCCCTGCGAGGGGCCAGACTGATCCCTCGATGCGCCACGCAGCAGCCCAGCTGCTGTGCCCGCGCGAGATGTTATGTGACAGCAGCCCAAGTTGCTGTCATGGTCGTGGTGTTGGGCGCCCTGAAGCAGGCTCCTCCGCTGCCCCTCAACCTCTCGAGGAGAGGGAGCCAAGAAACATTCTGCCCTTCCTTCTCTTTCAGTCCCTGCGAGGGGCCCCCCGCCGCG